>CM074943.1:13462669-13470169 GCA_037576815.1 Pangasius larnaudii | reverse complement strand
TTTAAATGCTTTGCCCTTTAAATTTAGCTATGCTTGCCAAGATCATTTTTCAAAATTCTTCTACTTCTTCTTATTATTATTATTATTCACCTTCTCTGGCTCTCTACATCTGTAGTTTGGCTAAGCACAGTGCCACAGTGCATTCAGAACTGATAGTTCTTTCTGTATCGCTCTGTTTTTTTCCCTTATCCTTCTCTCCACTCTTGCTCTCACTCTCCCGCCTCCACCGCGCTCTGCCTCTCTCTTGCATTCTCTCTCCCTCACCCACTTTTGCCCTCTCTCCCTCTCTCTCTCTCTCTCTCTCTCTCTCTCTCTCTTCTCTCTCTCTCTCTCTCTTCTCTCATTCCCTCTCTCTTCCACCAGTTGTCTCTCTGATGACTCAGCTCTAATCCCTCGGCCTGAACGAGTGATAAAAGGTTTTACTTTAAAGTTTGTTCCTCCGTCAGAGACTCTGTTCTGTCTTTAACACGACTCTAAAAATAACGTCTCAACTGTGTGTGAACTTTAAACACCAATCTAAATGCTGTGTGTGTGTGTGTGTGTGTGTGTGTGTGTGTGTGTGGGTGTGTGCGACTAGCACCTTTAACGTCACTGTCATGTTTCACTGTGCATATATTCCCCCCTTTTTTTTCCCCAGAATTTACATTCCCAAGGTCATATGTTTTGTGGGACTTATATTCCCAGGACATGTTCCCAGAGCACTATATTCCCATGACCCTGAATTCCCAGTGTCCTACCTTCCTAGGACAATATATTCCTAGAACACTATTTTGGTGTTAAGTGTTACATAATCCGAGGACTCTATATTCCCAGGACACTATATTTCAGAGAGTGATATATTCCCAAGGTCCTATATTTCCATGTCACTATATTAACTGGGTCTTATATTCCTAGGACCCTGCATTCCGAGTGTCTGTCTATATTCCCAGGCATAGTATTCCCAGGTCCCAAGATGTGCTACTGTGAGAAATGAGATAGCGGAGTAAGGTAACGAAACTCCACCAGTTGTTGTGCAGGTATGGGGGCGTCCAAGGAATAAATCTCAAATCCGAACACAATCACATGTTATATTTCTGAAGTATGGAATATTTTATTGCTCCTGTTTTCTCTTATAAAAAGCTCCATCCGTCATTTTGACCAGGAATCTGCATGAGATTTCAGCGGTGCCTCTGGGATCTACAGCAATGTCGACTCGATTCCTCTAACACTCACTCTCATCACTCAGGCTGGGAGAGTAATGAAACAGCCGTCATGATGGCAGGAAGTATAGGAGAGTAGGGTTAAAAACCTCTCATATGTCCATGCTGTACTCCGATAGGGGAAATTTCCAGACTCCCCACAGAGCGGGAACTTTAATGTGCTGTAGCAGTTAATATATGTCAGGGCGTCTGAGGAATTAACTGGAATTAGCAAGTATTCCCGACAGAGGCATTCCGATCCTACACACTCCATTTACCAGCTGATCACACAGCGAGAGAGGCGAAGGACCAGCTAATAGGACACACAGCTCATTTTACTGGGCAGATTTAAGCTCCGTTTCGAACTTAATCACCCAGTTAACACGGCACAAATTAGAACCAAAGCCCAAATTAGGAATAAGAGCAGTGACCCGAGTGGTGTTTAAACCATCAGTGTTTGTAAATTTCTGTATTTATATGTATTTTGTGTATGTGCAAGCTAATAAAGCTAAAACAGCTTAATCTCTAACATAAAGCTATTAGCTCTATTACAGACAATGTATTAGCCAAATGTATCAATATGTGTGTGTGTGCATTTCAAACCCTGACTGCTAATTATCCACTTAGCTAGTCAGCTGTGAGGTCATGTGTCCCCCTTGCTGGTGTTTTCTCTGTCTGTTGAAAATCAAACAGTTTATTTTTTTATTTTGTATTTTTGTGCACCTGAGTCCATGTGCACTGAGGGTTTGGTGAAAGCTTTTGGACTCCTAGTCTCAGCAGTGAAGTTACTTGGATAGGAATCACATTAATGAAATCTTTCGGTCAGGATTTAGGCCTCATCAAAGTACTGAAAAAAGCGCTGGTTAAAGTAGTAAATGACCGAATACTGACTTCTGATCAGGGTTGTGTCTCCTTGCTTGTGTCACTTGATCTCCGTGCAGCTTTTAAAATCATGGATCATTATATTCTTTTAGATAGAATACAAAATATAAGAAATGGCCCTCTCCTGCCTCATGGCCTTATTTGACTGATCATTATCAGTTTTAGATGTAAATCATGAGTTTTCTATGCAAACTAATGTAAAGTCTGGGTACAATTATCCATCGGCATTGTACTAACTTCCACTGCTATGCCGATGATCCACAGCTGTATGTTTCAGCAGAATCAGATTTCTATGATTCTGGCTTGTTTATTAGGATCTGGATCTACATCTGGATTTCTGTAAAGCTGCTTTGTGACAATGTCTACTGTTAAAGGTGCAGATTCATTCTGAAATGTGATTCCTGTTTTCTTCAGGCTGTGTTCTGTGAAAGCCTTCTGGATAAACTGAGCAAAAAACAATCAAAAACAATGAAAAACTGACCACTCACCTCGATAACCACTAGTCATTAATATGTATGCAACTTTTAACTGAAATTCTTCATCTGTAGCACAGCATCAGACAAGCTGTTAATAATACACTAATGAAATAAAAATGTAAAACAAAACCAAAAAGGATGTGTGTTATCTTTCATTTTGTAATGGTTTCACACACAGCAAGAGTGACGTTAATTAAAGCATCTCTTCGATCTGTCCGTCTGCAAACGAGCCCAGAGTCAATCCTGAGTGTGGGCTCGCGTGTGAATGTGTTGGATTTAGCCAAAGTGATAGACACATTTCTAGTTAATGACTTTTTTTTTAAACTCTTTTCGTCTTTGCTTTAAAAAAAAAAAAACTTCAGATACAAAAAAGAAAAGGACAGGAAAAGTTACTGAGACCAAGGGGACACTTACTTATGAGTAGAGAGCACTCTGTTGGCTATCTAGGGCGCAAATATTTATATCTATAATGATACCACATCTGTGCGCATCTGGCATACTTACAACGAAAGGTCAGCAAGTTACCAGAACATGTTTAAGTGTGAGATGCTCCGTGTTCACTGGGACTTTATAAAGTCACCAGGTTTTAGCAGGATTGCTGAACGCAGCACGTAGCGCCGGTCCCGATACACACATCGGAAGAGTGTGTGTTAATTGTGATTAACAGCCTTGCGTTGTTGGCAAAGTGTTTTATAAAAACGTCACACTCTCGCTGTGTCCTTTTCTCCATCTGTCCCTCGTCTCACTTCGCTCTCTCTCTGTGGTTCCACCTGCTATTTAAAAAGCACAGCATGTTAGCGAGCTCAGTGTGCTGCGAACGTCTAACACTCTGAGCGACTTGCTTAGCACGCAGCCTGTGTGTGTGTGTGTGCGCGCGCGTGTGTGTGCGTGTGTGTGTGTGTGTGTGTGTATGTTACGACACAGGGCTCACACTGAGCGCTCTGTGTGTGTCAGTCACAGCATCTGATCACACTTCTATTTCCATTTTCCACTGGGCCGTGTGTGTCCATAAACAAAAGAACACAAGGTCTATTTTTAGTGTGTGTGTGTGTGTGTGTGTGTGTGTGTGTGTGTGTGTGTGTGTAAAAGAGATAGACGGACTTGGCAGAGCTGTACATGAATTATTACTTTGTGTAGTGGAGGTCATGTGACCATGTTGGCAGTGCCAAGATCCAATTACTGATAGAAGCTGACTAATCAGGCAAGACAAGCTGCCCCTGTAGAAATACCACAAAACAACCTTTACAATTACTGACATCCTATAGAGTTACTGACATGCTATCAGAGTCTATAGAAATATCACATTCTATACAATTACCAACATACATTACCTGTAGAATATTACACCTATAGAATTACTGACATCCTATATAGAAATATAGGAATATCATCTATAGAAGTATCATATTCTGTAGAATTACTGACATCCTATCAGATTCTATGGAAATATTACATCTTATAGAATTACTGACCTTCTAGAGAATTACTGACATCCTGTAGAATTACTGACATCCTGTAGAATTACTGGCATCCTGTAGAATTACTGACATCCTGTAGAATTACTGACATCCTGTAGAATTACTGGCACCCTGTAGAATTACTGACATCCTGTAGAATTACTGGCACCCTGTAGAATTACTGACATCCTGTAGAATTACTGACATCCTGTCTAGAAATATAGACCTTCGTATAGAATTAGTAAAACCACACAGAACTGTGTCCTATACTGACAGTGTGGGATTATCACATCTTATAGCAACATTAGAATCAGTGACACTATAGAATTATCTCTAATCCTCTTATGATCTTATTATCGTCATGATGATAATCCTTCTCTTATTAGTGCGATGTGTTTTGTTCATGTAGTTTTCTTGCCTTATTCATTTCTTCGTCTTGTCGTTTAGTTGGTAAACAGAGCAGACAGCTCGGATGTTGGCGGTAACGACCCGTTAACCATAAACCCAGCGTGCGACGGGATTGGAGGAGCTCTGTTTTGATGTCCTTTATAAAAGATTCAGAGATCAGAGATCACATGATAAAAGATTAATGCTAGTGAGAGAATTCAGAGAGAGAAATAAAATTACCTCTACAAAGAGAGAGAGAGAGAGAGAGAGAGAGAGAGGGAGAGAGAGAGGGAGAGAGAGAGAGGGAAGGAGGGAGGGAGAGAGAGGGAGGGAGAGAGACAAAGAGAGAGACAGAAAGGGAGAGAAACAACAGAGAGACAGTGAAGGAGACAGAGAGAGAGAGAGAGAGAGAGAGAGAGAGAGAGAACAGTATAGAGAGACAAAGACACAGAAAGATAGACAGAGAGACAGACTTTATTAAACAGATGTGTGACAGATATGGAGCTGCAGAGCAAATGTTTACTCAAGCAGTCAAGTGTGTGTGTGTGTGTGTGTGTGTGTGTGTGTGTGTGTGTGTTATTAGGTATCTAGTTCACTATGAGGCTCTACAATATCAAAGTCTTTTTGACACAAAGTGATTATTCACTACACACTCATTAATATTCACTACACGCTCACTGATATTCACTATACACACTCATTAATATGCATTATACACTCATTAATATTTATTGTGCGCTCATTAATATTCATTACACACTCGCAAACATGCTATTAAGATTTGGAAGCAGTTTTTTAATGGAACTTGGCAGCTGTAGTAGTATGGTGTGTGTGTGTGTGTGTGTGTGTGTGTGTGTGTGTGTGTTGTTTTGAATGTAAATGAAGCTGTAAATGTCAGGGATGCAGAGACAGACATAATGAGAAAAGTTTTACGTGGATTAGGAGAGTTTTAATGAACACTTTATGCTCAATTAAAGCTGCTTTACAGGAATGTAATACACACATACACTCACACACACTCACACACACACACACACACGCACACACACATACACACTCACACTCACTCACTCACACACACACACACACACACAAACGATTCATATTTAATCTTTGAGAACTGAATTATGACCACATGGATTTCTCTCTCTAAACAGTTTTCTCTCTCTCTCTCTCTCTCTCTCTCTCGCTCCTGTTTTCATTCCGTCTCTCTCTTAATCCATATAGAAGAAAGGACAAGGCAAGGACAGTGCAGAGAGAGAAAAGTGAGCACTTTTTTTTTTTTTTTAGGAAAAAATTCGCTAAAGGAGTTTAAAAAGTCACTCCCCGAAACTCCGCCTCCTCTAATAGGAGCTTTAACTGCATAAAAACTAATTACACACTCTCCCTGCAGTGCATTATGGGTATTTGGGACACGGTCCCACTGCAGTGCATTGTGGGATTTCATGAGTGCTACAAATTGGTTCCTAAAGTAGCGTGTTGGGTAGTGTGTGTGTGTGTGTGTGTGTGTGTGTGTGTGTTCTCCTTTCCTCAGTGCTTCTGTCATTTCTGCCTGCTACTTATCATGAATTTTTGCACATCAACCCCCAACACACACACACACACACACACACACAGTGTGTTAGTGTCAGTCAGATTGTCTGTTTCTTTTTGCCGGGTGTTAAATTTATTCTCTATAAATATCCGTGTGCTGATGCTGAATATTTTTCCCAGCGTGTGTTAATTAAGAGAAGCTCGTGTCATCTGCAACACGCCGTCATTACCAACTGGATTTCTTCTTTTTCTGTTCTTTACTTTATCCTCATGCTAATGTGGGCGAGTTTCCTGGTGAAACTCTCACGCCACTGGCGAGAACATTCACTAAACTTCATTTCAGATTAATTTATACATCACACACACAAAAAAAACTCAAGCAGGAACACGATCATTATTCATATTCACTAGCGAGTAAAAGCAGTGCTAACCTAGCTAGCAAGTAAAAAGCAAAAAAACAAAAAAGTTAATTAATAGGCACAGAAGGCACGAGTGTGTGTGTGTGTGTGTGTGTGTGTGTGTGTGTGTGTGTGTGTGTGTGTGTTCTTTCTGAGACTCCTGATTAAGCAAGAGCCCAATTTAGCAGCTATTATATTCACACACACACACACACACAGATAAAGACGGATGGTGTTATTAGTCAGCAGATCAGTGACGTTCATCACGAATCGTTAAGGACAATCAATGATCCAATCAGAGAGAGAGAGAGAGAGAGAGAGAGAAAGAGAGAGAGAGAAAGAGAGAGATGCTGTGTAGACAGACAGACCAACAGAAAAATATAGAGACAGACAGAAGTGAGGGGGAAATGACAGGATTGTTTATTTCTTACAACAGTCCATGACAATCTACTTCTAATCACACACACACGCACACACGCACACACACACACACACACACACCTCATGCATAATGTAAATCTCATCATAATTTGGCTCTCTGTGCTGAAATCTCCCAGAATGCACTGCAGTATTTATTACACACATGCAGTACAAAAAGTATTTACACACAGACAGAAGAGGAGTGAGACAGGTACAGAGAGAGAGAGAGAGAGAGAGAGATACAGGTACAGAGAGAGAGAGAGAGAGAGAGAGAGAGAGAGAGACAGGTACAGAGAGAGAGAGAGAGAGATACAGGTACAGAGAGAGAGAGAGAGAGAGAGAGAGACAGATATAGATAGAGAGATACAGGTACAGAGAGAGATACAGAGACAGAGTGATACAGACAGTAAGACAGATTTATAGAGAGTGAGACAGTAGGATTTATATAGCGAGAGTGAGACAGTAGGGTTTATATAGCGAGAGTGAGACAGTAGGGTTTATATAGAGAGAGTGAGACAGTAGGGTTTATATAGAGAGAGTGAGACAGTAGGGTTTATATAGCGAGAGTGAGACAGTAGGGTTTATCTAGCGAGAGTGAAACAGTAGGGTTTATATAGAGAGAGTGAGACAGTAGGGTTTACATAGCGAGAGTGAGACAGTAGGGTTTACATAGCGAGAGTGAGACAGTAGGGTTTATATAGCGAGAGTGAGACAGTAGGGTTTATATAGCGAGAGTGAGACAGTAGGGTTTATATAGAGAGAGTGAGAC
>CM074943.1:13428216-13432705 GCA_037576815.1 Pangasius larnaudii | reverse complement strand
TCGTCTGATTGGCTCCGAGTCTCGGAGCGTCTCGTCTGATTGGCTCCGAGTCTCGGAGCGTCTCGTCTGATTGGCTCCGAGTCTCGGAGCGTCTCGTCTGATTGGCTCTGAGTCTCAGTGGCTATTCCAATTGCCTCTGAACAGTTTGATCCCTAACACACTAGAGTTTCAGGAAATATTGACAGACAGAGTCTGATTGGCCCTCGGTGTCAGTACGGGGCGTCTCAGTAGGTGCGGCGCGTGGTGTAGTCCAGGACCATGCTGGCGGCGCCCAGCAGGGCGGGGCTGTCAAGTTCAGAGGTCATGACCTTCACCTCCCTGGCGGAGGAGAGGGCGCGCTGGCTGATGAAGTCTGTGACGGGACTCTTGTAGTGCTGAGAGAGAACACCGGACAGAACCACCAGAGACGGGTTTACTGTGTGGAGGATGTTCACGATCGCAACACCGAGAGCCGTACCCGCTGAGAGAGAGAGAGAGAGAGAGAGAGAGAGAGAGAGAGAGAGAGAGAATGTTTTTAACAGATCACAAAAGTTTAACAGTTTGATGAGAGAATGGAAAGAAAGAAAGAAAGATAATGAATCAAGACGAGAGGGAGAAGAGGACTGTGAGAGACACACGGATAGGAGAAGTACAGAAGAGCGAGACAGAGTGATAAAAATAGAGAACTAAAGAGGAAGATGAGAAAAAGAAGGCAGTGTGTGTGTGTGTGTGTGTCTCACCGGTCTGGAGCACTCCCTCTGCTTTACTGTTTCCGAGGCGAGCAGCTTGGACGAGGTGTGATGCGTTCACTTGCTCCTTGTTTTTTACGCTCATTCCCTCCACCACCAGCAGATCCTCTGTAATTAACACATCATTAGAATCCTCGCTCCTGATTGGCTGACAGACGCATGTTATTTTCTACAGTAAGCTGCTGACATAACGCGACCATGACCATAAGTGTAACCATGACAACTGGCATAAACAACTCAGGTTGTGTGTGTGTGTGTGTCTTACCATCGTGCAGTCTCTTAGCCTCGCGCTGCAGTGCTAACCCCGACGCGTAGGCCTCGACGCAGCCGCGACTCCCACAGGAACACTCCGGCCCGTCCAGAGACACCATGATGTGTCCGAGCTCAGCGGCGCAGAACGTACTGCCGTGGATCAGCTCGCCGTGCTGGATGATCCCGCCTCCGATTCCTGCGCAGACATCACACACTCGTTATCCCTCTCTCTCACACACACACTCTCATTCTGTCTCATACATACACACACACACACACACACACACACACACACACACACTATCTCTCTCTCTCACACACACACACACACACACACACACACACACACTCAGGTCATCTCAGCGAGGGAGTGTACCGTCCGAGTCCTCACCCGTCCCCGTGATGATGGTGACGAAGTTTTCCACGCCCTTCCCGTGGCCGAACTTCCTCTCGGCGAGCGCGGCGCAGTTCCCGTCGTTATCCACCCACACCGGCAGGTGGAGCGAGTGAGACACCGGAGAGCGCAGGTCAATGTGGCTCCACTCGTTTATCAGCTTAGTGGAGTCCAAAACCACACCATTCTGGGGGTTCACCCTTCCCCCCGTACTCACCCCTACAGCACAGAGAGAGAGAGAGAGAGAGAGGGAGAGAGAGAGAGAGAGAGAGAGAGAGAGGGAGAGGGAGAGAGAGGGAGAATAAATAATGAAACACAAACTTAGATGTTCCAAATGAGTGAACAATGAGCTGGATGGATAGATGGATGGATGGATGGACAGTGAGATAGATGAATAGTTGGATGGATGGATGGATGGACAGTAAAGTGAATGGTTTAACAGACAGTAAGTTGGGTGGATGGAGGGACAGATGGATGGACGGATGAATAGACAGTCGTACCCACTCCCAGGATTCTGCAGTTGAGGTGGATGGCGTCGGCCATGGCCTGTTTGCACATGCTCAGTATGAGCTCCATCCTCTCCTCGTAGGTCTTAGGGTTGGGCTGAGTGTACTTCCTCACGATCTTCCCCTGTAACACACACACACACACACACACACACACACACACACACACACACACTTTTATAAAATGTAATTTGACAAAACGGTCACCTGAATGGACTTAAACCCTGCAAATTCACACACCCGGGAAGTGTGAGCCAATAGAAAAACAGAGGGCGGGGCTTATAAGAAAGGAGGCACTAAACATGGCTCAGGCCGGAGCTGAGCTTGTTTACTCTCTGTGTTCGAGTGAACGATGGAGGAGTTTTGTTTGACCTGAAACTGGACAGGAGAGTGAGCGGACACGCCCCCGAGCTCCGGCACACACACACGAGCGCTCAGAGAGTGATTCAGCGAGTCAGTGATTCAGCGAGTCAGTGATTCAGCGAGTCAGTGATTCAGAGAGTCAGTGATTCAGAGAGTCAGTGACAACATACCTGAAGTGCCAGAGATCCTGGAAATGCTACAAAGTTCCTGAACAAGTTTATGAATTCCTGAAAAGCTTCCTAAACAAGCTGCAGATTCCCTGAATCCTGAAACAAGTTCCTGTCATTTCAAGTAAGAATTTTTCAGAGGTTCCTGGAAAAGTTCCTCAGCAACTGAAAACAGTATAACGTCCACAAAGAAGTAAAAAAAAAATCCTGAAGTTCACGCGTGCCTGAAAAGGTTCCCAACTACTCGGAAAAAAAGTTCAGAAAGTTCCTGATGAAGTTCTAATTCCTTTCTGCAGCAGAAACACGTCTTATTGATGTTTTTTTTCTCTTTTTTTGGACGATTGTCCTAAACAGAACACACCGTGGACATCGTGGTGTAAAGATTTGGTTTTATTACACACCTGAAGCCCCAAACGATCGATATCTCAGGTGGGTAATGTTTAACAGATCAGGGTAAAGTCGAACCTGTCTCCTCTAGCTGTGTGTGTGTGTGTGTGTGTGTGTGTGTGTGTATACCGTCATGGTGACGATGCCCACGCGCAGGTTGGTGCCCCCGAGGTCGATGCCCAGCGCGCTCTGCGTCTCCAGGATGTGGTCGATGTCCTGGGACACGCTGTCCTCGCGCACCGGCGGGAAACTGAACGTCTTCTGCACCGGCTCCGACAGATCGATGGACTGCAGGAACTTCAGGATCCGCGGCACGGCGTTCCCGTCTCCGTAGATCTTGGAGCTGCAAGGACACAGACAGAGTGAGGGACACTTGAACGCGACAGAACCTCAGACGTTAGCGTGAGATTCCTCGGTTCTGAGCTCCTTACCAGGGGTATCGCTTCCCGAACTGCAGCTCCAGGGCGTGGTAGATCTTATTCTGCGTATCAGCGTCACGCACGTGGAGAACGTTCTCACCTGGACACACGACACACAGATGTCAGCTGGAATCTCACAATCCCACACACACACACACACACACTTCAATCAGACTGAGGCTCAAAACAAGTTCCTGAGCGCCTGACAAAGAGTTCTGGAGTTCCTGAAATAGTTCCTGAACAATTTCCTGAGTGACTTCCTGGGCTCCATAAATAGTTCCTGATGAAAGGCTTCCAGGGATCTTCAGGGCACCGTTTAAAGAATGACGTTCCATTAAGCATATTAACTAGATTTGAGTGTTTGGAACACAGCCTCTGGTGACGTGAACCCTATCTAGCGCACTAGCTTTTTCACAGCTAGCTAGAGAAAGAGAGAGAGAAAGAGAGAGAGAGATGGAGAGATAGGGAGAGAGAGAGAGAGAGAGAGATGGAGAGATGACATTAACTAGTGACACTAGCGGTGTCACTGTTTGGAACAGAGCCTCTGGATCTCATTAGGTGCCCTATCTAGTGCACTAGGTTTTTCACAGTTCCCTACACATCAGCTAAATGAAGCACTATTTAGTGCACAAGTTGCAGATGCCATATTAGGGTGAGGTTTTGTGTTAATTGAGGGCTTTTTGGGTGCAGTCTATTTAGATTATCCGCCATTTTTGGGCTAATTAATGCCCCTCGGTCCACTCCCCGTAGTGCCCTCAGTAGGGTTAGTGTCAGTCACCTGTTTCTCGGCCGGTTTGGCGCGTGCCCAGGTTGACGACGGGCGTCCCGAAGGCTCCGGCCTCGCGCACGCCGCAGCTGCTGTTCCCCACCATGCAGCCTGCGTGAGCCACCAGCTGGATGAACTGGTTAAAGGGAATGTGTTTAACGGCGCGGAAGTTCGGGTGCTGCTCGATTCCCTTCTTCCTCATTACACGCACCATCTCCTTACTGCCTACACACACACACACACACACACACACACACACACAGAGTAAGACAGACATCCTGTTTGCACAGACACAGGTGAAGGGAAACGCCTACATTTACATACAGTTACATCACCACACGCAGACGTGTCCTAATGCACAGTGTAAAGATGACTGTGTGTGTGTGTGTGTGTGTGCGTGTGCGCGCGCGCGTGTGTGTACACTCACCAGCGTCGACGTTGGGGAACAGGATGAGTGTTTTCTTGTTGAAGGAGATGAGAGCGTCCAGCATGAGATCGTAGATCTTT
>CM074943.1:13420716-13423216 GCA_037576815.1 Pangasius larnaudii | reverse complement strand
TTCCACTATGGTCCGAAAAAACCAAACAGATTCGGTGTGAGGTTATCTACAGTGACGGGAGGCGGGGCAAACTCTGGTAAGGTGAAGTAGGCACGGCCTTGACATGTGTGTGTGTGTGTGTGTGTGTGTGTGTGTGTGACGTGGCCTCACACCCACCTGCTCCGGTATTTAAACTCCAAACTGCTATGTTTACATATTTCACGCTACACACATTCACCTGAAGCATACTGTACATTAAACCCCCCACATGTAATACTATAAAATAAAATATCTCAAAAAAGTTAAAATGATGTTTAAAATGTTTAAACTCCTCCTCGAGCCTGATTCTGAGTTTACACATTTCTATGTTTGGGTCAAGATTAAAATCAGAGACTTTCTCTGTACTTCTGTGTAAAACTGATTGGGGGGCGGGGCTATGGACGAGCTCAGGTTGTGATGTCACTAAATCAATAAACACACTTCCACTTCTTTAGACCAATGACGTCAGATATGCTAATTATTAGAAGATGACAGAATGAAGCCTGATGAAAAAGAGGTTGAGATGAACGGCAGGAGGACATGGGGGCGTTTCCTAATTTGCAAATTCATACATATTCATGAACATGTTTGCTTTTTTTTTTTTTAAATGAGGATGTTTCTCTGCTGTTCGGTTGAAGGTCAGTTTGATCACACAGAAGCACTCTGTCTACCCAACACTGGGCGTTTATCATAAGTAAACACGCCCCTTGTGTGGAGGTCAGGGTTATGGAGCACTGGAATGAAAAAAAACAAATATTCGTGTAACTTTATTTCTCGCAGGTTGGGTTTGTTGGCGGAGCTAATATCAGAGACGGTGAGGTCAGGATGATGTGACCCCTCTATCCATTTTTTCTTAGAAAGCTATTTCAGCTGTTAGAACAACTTTTCCACAAAATGCTGCACGCTGTCAGTATTTATCACGTTGTTGCTGTGAGGTTGTGAGATGAAAGACAGGAAGTGCTGTTTTTCGCAAAAAACAGCGATGAGGTAAAGATCCGATCAGTCAACCGAGTGAGGTTTGTACCATCAGTGTAGGAAAGCATGTGGGGGAATTCAGCCAATAAACACTTTCAGGGCGGAGCTTATTTCAGGGCCAGAAAAATAGAGAATCTAGTGTTCTCCGAGACAAGATTGTGTATCACAGCTTTTCCTTTTAACTGAACACAATTTATTACTGTGTTATAGCATGTGTATTTAAAAAAAAAAGTCACAGACTGCAGCTTTAAAATGAAATAAACAATCAGCATCGTGTGGAGCTTTGCAATTTTACTTATTACAGCTTTAAACTGAAGCACCTCTGACTGTTCAATGGCACACATGCACAACACACACACATACACTCATACACAACATACACAACACACATATACACTCATACACAACATACACACACATACAACATGCACAACACACACATATACTCATACACAACACATACACACATATACACAACACGTATATAAACTTATCAGCAGAAGCAGGATGTACAGATATAAAGTGTAAAGCGCTAGTGATGCAGACTGAAGCCTCTGTAACACGCGGAATGAAGGAACAGCAGTAACGAGCTGTTCATCTTTAATGATGTCGCTAATGAGATTTAAAGCTCTGTTAATAAAATAAGCTTTTATTAATAACTCAGCTGGATGTTAATGCAGTGACGTCACCCCCGTAGCGTGGGTTAGCTAAGCTAATTAATTAGAAATCTGACCGAGTTAGCTAACTGATTAATATCAAAATGAACTTTTAATTATTTACCTTTTTTTGTCCGACCCGCTCTAGTTCATTTCCAGCTGTACCAAAAATAAAATCACATAAAAGCCCTAAAGATCAACACGATAACGGGAATAAACCGGAGTATAAAAACTTTCGCACCGGAAGCAGTCAGAGAGCTCTGCGCTACGACACTTCCGCTGGCTGGATCCCCAGCTCGCTGCTGCCACCTGGCGTTTACAGGGTGTTACTGCAGAATGAATGAATAAATGCATTAAAATAAAAAAGACATGTTTAAAGCAGAGTTCTCCTGACTTTACGCAATATTTTACCATTTCAGCGCAACAGAATGGAATTAAATAGATTAATTTGTATTTTATTTTTCATTTAATCTATATTTTAATCAGTCACACTGAGATCTGAACAGGCAAAACACTACAACATTATAACACCAAATATTACAATTATTCACGGCACAACAATCATAAACAATCTATTCTTTTTTCAACATGTATAAGTTGATATAAATTTGGTCAGTAACCTCCAGCAGTACAGAATAACTGAGCAAGTCTCTCTGTGTCCTAAACCACGTCAGCACGCCTGTGTGACGTCACTGAGGAACTGGATGTGACTTTACCGCAGAAATGTACATTAAAGACGTGGATGATGTTAGCTATATTAGCATTAGCATTGTAGCTGAGAGACAGAGAGTGAGACAGACAGAAAGATGGAGAGAGAGATGGAGAGCAATAGAGAGAGCAGAGAGAGAGAT
>CM074943.1:13403216-13415716 GCA_037576815.1 Pangasius larnaudii | reverse complement strand
GATGAAGAGGTTGTGTTAAATGGCCTGAGTCAGCACTCGAGTGCCGCAGCAGCAGTGTTAATGTGTCCCGGATTCAGCCGCAGTCTGAATCTTCTGTCTCACTGCGCTCAGATATCACGAGCACTGACTGATAGCTAGCTGGCTAACGTGAGCTAACCTGACAGGATTTCTGAGAAGTTATCATTTCTAGTCAAACTCATAAACGTTCATAATATTATACTAATAATATACTGTTAATTTCAGCTAACATGAGCTAACCTGACTGGATTTTTATGTCATATTTAAGTCATAAGCATTCAAAACATTCACAGCTAACGCTAGGCAGCTAGCTAACATGAGCTAACCTGACAGGATTTCTGACAGGATTTTTTTTTCTTTTTTCTTTCATAAAATGTTTGTAATTTAATATCATTAGCTAATGCTATAACTATAATTAATAAATAACGCTAGCTGACAGGAATTCTGACAGGATTTAAGTCACATTCATAAATGTTCAAAACAATCACAGCTAATGCTAGGCAGCTAGCTAACATGAGCTAACCTGACAGGAATATTATAAAGATGATGAAATAAAGATGATATTCATAAATGTTTAGAATCTTTGTTTCTAATGTTAGCAAGCTACCTTAAATGTGCTAACATCTGATACCACGTGATAACAGGATTTCTGTGATTGCGTAACTTATATTATTACATGTTATAACACATTAATGGATCCAATGAGCTGAAGGTTTTTTTTTTTTCTGGGGGGTTTCATGCTAGGCAAATTTTATCCGTGTTTTATTTGTGTTGTATCCAGTCCAAAGCTCGGTGTGTGTGTGTGTGTGTGTGTGTGTAGGGGACCTATGAATCTACATAAATACAGTTAAATGCATTTGTATTAAGCGTGTATTAGCTGATAAAACCTTTAAAACCCACACTGAGTGGAGTGCTGAAGTAATCTCATACACACACAACACTGCTGACTCAGGACTCACTGCTGCATGTGTGTGTGTGTGTGTGTGTGTGTGTGTGTGTGTGTGCATCTGCATCAATACTGCATCAATACGTGCTTTACACTATTGAGAGAGACAGAGATGGGAGAGAGTGAGTGGGGGGGAGAGAGAGAGAGAGGGGAGAGAGGGGGAGAGAGAGAGAGAGTGGGGGGATACAGAGGTGAAGAGAAAAACAGAGAGAAACAGATGGAGAGAGACAGAGTGAGAGACAGTGAGAGAGTGAGAGAGAGAGTGAGAGACAGAGAGAGACAGTGAGAGACAGTGAGAGAGAGAGACAGAGTGAGAGACAGAGTGAGAGAGAGAGAGTGAGAGACAGAGTGAGAGAGAGAGAGTGAGATACAGAGTGAGAGAGAGAGAGAGAGAGAGGTATATATGGGTCAGTATCACACATCAACCATCAGCAAATACAGCTGTTAAACCTCCAATATAACGTGTGTGTGTGTGTGTGTGTGTGTGTGTGTGTGTGTGAAGGCGGGCCTCCTGATGTGGGGAAGATGCTGGGAGGAGAGGAAGATAAAGACCCCGAGGCAGAGAGAGAGAAAGAGGAGGAGAGACAGGAGGCTCTGAGGCAGCAGGAGGAGGAGAGGAAGGCCAAGTACGCCAAGATGGAGGCTGAGAGGGAGGTGATCCGCCAGGGCATCCGAGACAAGGTACGTCCCTCACGCTGACCAATCACAGGCAGCCAGGCTCCGTCCCAAACCTCTCATCTCAGCACTACTCAGTGCCCTTCTGCAGCGTGCAGTAGCAGGCCATTGTGAGAAAGCGCTCGAGCACATGGACTCCGTTCTAACTACTTAATGATCTGACTTCATGATGTGATGACTGTTAATAGTCTCCCCTGAGAGCCCAAGGAACATAGAACCCTGGAAACATATTCCCTGGGAACTTATACTGCTGGGAAGATAGGATCCTGGGAACAGAACCCTAGAAAGATAGAGCCTTGGGAACAGAGAACCATGAAACATAGAACCCTGGAAAAACACTGAGCCCAGAACACTGGGAAAATAGGATTCTAGAAACCTAGAACCCTGGAAATATGGAACCAAAGGAACATAGAACCCAGACATAAGTCTCTGGAAACATAGAACCCAGTAGACAAAGGACCCTGGGAATATAGAACCCTGGATAAATAGATCCTTGGGAATATAGGACCAAAAGAAGCATAGAACCCTGAAAGTTTGAAACATAAGTCTCTGGGAATGTAGAATCTTGAAAATTATAGAACAAAGGAAATATGAAATCCTGGGAACGTAGAACCATGAAACATAGAATTAAGGGAACTCAGAACCCAAGGAACATAGAAGGCTGGTAACAAATGTTCTCCGAGACATAGAACACAGATACCGTGGAACCCAGAGAGCACAGAACTTTGGGAACACGGTATGCTGTGGTTCATATAGTATGAAGGATTGCAGTATATTTTTCATAATATTAACGTTATATCTGTGTGTGTGTGTGTGTGTGTGTGTGTGTGTGTGTGTGTGTGTGTGTGTGTGTGTGTGTGTGTCAGTACGGGCTGAAGAAGCGTGAGGAGGCCGAGGCAGAGGCTCAGGGTGCGATGGAGGCGGCGAGTGAAGGCAGTTTGACTCGCCCGAAGAAAGCCGTGCCGTCCGGCTGCGGAGACGACGACGAAGAGGAAGAGAGCATCATGGACACGGTGATGAAATATCTACCAGGACCACTGCAGGACATGCTGAAGAAATAACACACACACACACACACACACACACACACACACACACACACACACACACACACACACGTAAAAGCACCACAGCGCACAAACTCAGCTTTAGGTAATTAAGATTAAGATTGTAACACGCGCTTCCGCTTTCCAACAGCAGGGGGCACAGTTCAGGCTAATCCGCAGTATCACCGTCCTCTTCTCACGCAGGTTCGATGTGTAAATAGATTTCGGCTGTGTCCCAAACGCTAGCGTTTAACCTACTTTACTTCACCAAGAACAGAAAACGTTCACTAGCTAGCTAATCACCTGCTAGATATTAGCGTCAAAGATAAAGTCTAGCGTTTGGGACGGAGAAAGTTTCACAATATAAGCCATATTTTATCTTTAAAGCAGAACACTGAGTCATTAAAGACAGAAAAGTAACTAGGCTACAGAAGTGTGCATGAAGTGTAGCCTACTTTTACTCTTTTCTACTTTAAACCGTGGACGTGTCCCAAATCGAGATATAGTTACTTCATCTATGCATGTGTCTGTAATGCTGTAGGTTTGTGTGTGCTTTAAAAACAAGCTCCTATTTTTTGGTGCGATGGTCAAAATAATATAAAGAAGGCAATAACTTATTATTATTATTATTATTATTATTATTATTATTATTATTATTATGCATTGTTGAACACAAACATACCAAAAAAAAAACCTTTTTCCTTTTTTCTCACCATAATAGCACAGACTTCAGGTATAAGAAGCTAAAAATCAATAATGTGTGCAAAACTTTACTGGACAAATTTCTTTGCACTTTGTTTTTTCCGGAATCTTCTCAGCAATAATCACGTCTTCTGTTTGCTTGGCTTTTGTGAAATCGGTGAATAAAAGAACCCGAGGGAATAAATGATGGTTTAACGATGGTGTGAAATGTGTCTGAATAAAAGAATGCGATATAATAGTCAGTAAACTGTGCACTTTTATTGACTGCGCGTGACGTTTTAACTCCAACAGACTCTCGAAACGGACTTCTCCGAGTTCCGTGTATCAGTCTGACACACAAAATATTATCATCACACATTAACTCAAAAAATATTTTCACTCCCACTGGGGTTACACTCTTAAGGGTTCTCGATTTTCTAGAAATGTTCTATACAGGATTCTACAGAAAAAGTCCCAGAGTAAAACGCTGCTACAACTTAATCATACACACTACACAATGTTAACTGTACAAAGAACCCTGTATCTAAGAGTACCGTAGGCGGGTCGGCATTGGATTCGACTGAGAACATAGAACTCTGGGAATGGACAAGTCTGTGAACGGAGAACCGTCAGTGCATACAGTAGGAGCTTGGTAACGTTACACCTTGAGAACATGGAACCCTTAGCACTTAGAACTCCGGGAACGGAGGATCTCTTTTTACATAACAGGGCCACAGTGCAGACTTCTAAATTAAAGTGAAAATAAAATTGTGGTTTTAGAGCTTTGCTGTTTTTTCCCCTCAGTCGTCACCGACATGATGTTTATGTTTATATTTGTAAAAAAGAAGAATGTTTCTCTTTTGTAGAATTTTTTTGAGCGATGAATCATAGCAGCCTACTGCGATGTTAAAATGTGGATCTCCTTCTTTAAACTTTAGTGGGTTTGCAGATGCAATAAAAGTGTTATGTTAAAAAAATAAATAATAATAATAATTGGAGCAATAAAGCAAGTGATGATACGTTAGGAATAATATTTTTATTTGAAATATTTTGAATGTTTTCATTTCTGTGGTTTCCATTCGAATTTCCTTACACAGATTTACCATTCATTTAAATACAGGAAGAGAGAAACAAAGAGAGAGAGAGACAGAGAGAGAGAGAGAGAGATGGAGAAAGAGAGAGAGACAGAGATGGAGAGAGAGAAAGAGAGAGAGACAGAGAGAGAAAGACAGAGAGAGAGAGAGACAGAGAGAGAGACAGAGAGAGAAAGACAGAGAGAGAGAGAGAGAGACCGATGGAGAGAGAGACAGAGAGAGGGGAGAAAGGAAGAAAGGACTGAACGTGTCTAGCAAGAAAACGTCACACAGAATATCAAAAACAAAGTTACACACAAAGTTAATCAGTTGCTGTTTTAGCATTTTAGCATTACGCTAAACATTCTCTCAGGTTATTTATTTATATATAGACTTAGAGACACGCCCACTTTCCCATCTATGGACTCCGATGCTGTCCTCTGTATTTAGAAATAAACCGATCTCACACGCATCCAAACCACAATTATTTTATTAGGCAATTAAAACACAACTCATCTGAACAATCTGAGCTTTATAAAGAATTATTGCTTCGTGACAACAACTCTGTGATTGATACACTGCAGATCATCACTTCCTGTGAACACGACCTCCATCTTAAATTCACTCACAAAGTCTACGATATTTCATTCCCAACCTTTCATTCAGTACATTCTACAGTTAGTCATAAGGCTTCAAAGGCATCAAAGTGTGTATGTGTGTGTGTATGTGTGTGTGTGTGTGTGTGTGTGTGTGTGTGTACTGAGTACATTACAGTAGAATTACAACCAGAGAGGGAAAGAAAGAATGCAGTCGGCTGCAGACCTCCAGGCCACCAGGAGGCGCCGTCACAGCCGCTGCTACACGTCTGTCCGACATTTAGGGAAAATTGGGCCGCTTTCACGCCTTTTCTTTCTTACTGCAGAGAGAGACAGACAGTTGGAGAGAGAGAGAGAGAGAGAGAGAGAGAGAGACAGTTGGAGAGAGAGAGAGAGAGAGAGAGAGAGAGAGAGACAGTTGGAGAGAAAGAGAGAGAGAGAGAGTTGGAGAGAGAGACAGTTGGAGAGAAAGAG
The DNA here is from genome assembly GCA_037576815.1 of Pangasius larnaudii. NCBI lineage: Eukaryota > Metazoa > Chordata > Actinopteri > Siluriformes > Pangasiidae > Pangasius > Pangasius larnaudii. The sequence continues at coordinate 13,410,207 of CM074943.1, read as the reverse complement.
AGAGAGAGAGAGTTGGAGAGAGAGAGAGAGAGACAGTTGGTGAGAGAGAGACAGAGAGAGAGAGACAGATGGAGAGAGAGAGAGACAGTTGGAGAGAGAGAGAGACAGATGGAGAGAGAGAGAGAGACAGTTGGAGAGAGAGAGAGAGACAGTTGGAGAGAGAGAGAGAGAGAGAGAGACAGTTGAAGAGAAAGACTAAAATTATTGTATATATATATATATATATATATATATATATATATATATATATAAAAAGAAACTACTTTTTTGCAGACTTTAGAAAGAAAGTTAAAAATGGTATAAACTGGAGAAAGTTAATTTTTTTATTATCTGAAAACAAACTGCACGAAGGAAGAGATGCAAAGAGAAAGGCAGGAAACTTCTGAACAAAAAACAAAGAAGCTCTGAGGCAATAAAAATCTGAAAAATGGGAGAGATGCTAAATGCTAACAACAAACACCTGCTGCCTTCTGAATTAGCAGAATGACGCACATGACAAATATCACGTCACTTCAAATTTTCATTCAATAAAACAAACGTTTTAAACTTATTTCTACAATAAACGACAGAATCTTGTTTGAGAGGCTTCATGCTCTTTAACACATTAAATTGAAATGTTTTTAGATATTCTCTAAGTTAGCTATCTGGTTAGCGTTAGCGTTAACAATGGCGATCATACAGGGTTATAAAGAAGACTTAGAAATCTCAGAAATCCTGTCACATTAGCTTATGTTAGCCATGTAGCTAGGATTAGCCTTACAGATTTTGAACATGAATATAAATCCTCTGAGAAATCCTAAATATTATTAAAACTTAAAAGTATAAATTAAACTCCTGTCAGGTTCACACATATTAGCTAACTAGCATTAACATTAAAAAAAGATCATGACCACAAATAAAATTTCCTGTCAGGTTATCGTGACCTTTTTGAGTCACTAAAGCAAACTTTTTAAACTTGAGTTAGCATGAAATTATGGAATCTTGCTTAAAACATCTCAATGGAGAAATGCTAATGCTAGCTAAACACTGGCAAAATATAAATAAAATAAAAATCCCCAAAGGAAGAAAAGTAGTAAATAAAGTTAGTACTGAACATTAATCTTATTTGAAAAAAGTTAGCACTAGCAAAAGAATATGTAGGTTTGAAAATAAAAACGTTCACTTTATAGACAATACTTTTGAGAGATGCTAACTTTCAGTTAATAATAAACTCTTTTTAGCTTCTCTTAGCAATGAATGATGGAATGCTAATAGAGAAATGCTAACGCTAGACTCCAAGAATCCGTCAGGTAATAAAAATGTTTGAAAACACACTTTGTGAGGAAGAAAAAGTCCAGAAGCGAGCGAGAGAAGCAGAAAGTGTGTTGAGGACGAAGCTGAAACAGAGCAGGAAGTGGAGCTCTGCAGACAGGAAGTAGCAGCTTTGGAGGCTTTGTTTTAAATTAAACATTTACATTTACTTGGGTTTCGAGGAGAACTTGAATTTTTTACAGAAGGCTCGCTCCAGCTCGGGGACGGACAGAGTGAAGGTGATGGCTCCGTCGGAATCTGAGCGAACTATACGCACTGCAATAAACACACCACACACACTCAGTCACACACACACTCGATACGCTACTCACAGGTCCTACGCCAGGTATTCACTCGCTAGTCGCTAGTCGCGAGCGTCGAATGCACACATGAAATGAGTTTATTAAATTTTAGTCACTAGTTTAACTAACAAACTAACAGCTGCTATTTCAACAAGATAGCTAGCTAACTAAATAGGCTAAATAGCAAGTTAGCAGCTAGTATGTCTGCTAAAATAAGCTAGCTACATCTCACTGTGAGGAGATATTATATATAATTTAACCACTGACTGATTTCTGGTGACTTTATGCTACAGTTATGAGCGCTCAAAAGCAGGTATAAATTATGTTAAAACATCATATTTTGTCAGCTCAAGTTGAATATTTTTAGTGTTTAAAGATCTCCAGAAGCCACTGGCAAGGTTACACTAAGCTAGCTAACGTCCTGAGAACCCACAGGCAGTGTGCGGCTTGCTAACATTAGTTAGCTAACTAGCTAGCTAGCTTTGTGAGTCAGCTTGCTTTTTGCTACAAAACCTATCTCTTTTGAAGAAGCTAGTGTTTTAAATATAACGTTGTGATATAAATTTTATAAGGACACATAAACACTGTTAGCCTAGCATTCAGTAACAGGGTCTGAATGAAATGTGTGTGTGTGTGTGTGTGTGTGTGTGTTACCCAGGTCGTTGTTGTTCATCATAGCGTTAGAGCAGCGTAAGCGAGGACCCTGCTGTGTGAAATGATATCCGAATTTTAGCAGCGTGCTGTTTTTCTCCAACATGCTGGCGATCTCCATCTCCACCTTATTACCCAGGGGCTGACTCTGTCTCACACACACACACACACACACACGCTAATTAATATGGCAGAACCCATAAAAATTGTGTTAGCAGTTGACGCTAACTTAATTAAAATGTCATTTTAATCAAACGAAATGTTTCCTCAGTAATTTTACCATCACATCTGAGGTAAATGTTGATGTTCCGGATGCTTCTGTCTCGTTTCCACCATCGCTGTGTCTTTAGACTGTCTGTAATAAAGACTACACAGCTGCATGCTAGCTAAATCATTAGCCTAGCTAGCTACCGACTGAGGCTAATAATTTAAATAGACAAAACACAGCCAGTAAGTCTTTGATACACAATAGAAAGACACAGTGAGAGTGGAAATGAACCAGAAACATCCGGAACATCAACATTTACCTCAGATGTGTTGAGGAATAACTGATAAAAGACTCAGAACAAACCGAAATTACACCGTATTATACAGCTAGCGTTGACCGCTAGAACAACTTTAACAGAGTATGACAGTATTGCGTCTCTTGAACCCTTTGAAGTGGTGAATATCACAAAGTTTTCTGAAATATTTTTTCGTAAATGCATCTCCACATGGCCGAGCGTAAAGTTTAAGAAACAGCAACGGACCAATCAGAAGCGAGTATTTTCCACAGCATGGTATAATGAAGTATAAAGAGTTTTTTTGCACTCAGAAGTTTGGATGCTCCTACTGTGTGTGTGTGTGTGTGTGTGTGTGTGTGTGTGAACCTGGTTGTCGATTTTGAGCTCCTGCAGTGTTGTGTTGTGCTGCAGCGACTCCACCAGAGCGAGGATTCCGTTTCCCGTGATGAAGTTTGACTCAACGTTCAAACACTTCAGTGTGGTGTTTACTCGCAGCGTGTCGGCTAACGCCTGACACACACACACACACACACACACACACACACACACACACACACACATACACACAATAACACACACACACACACACACACACACATACACACAATAACACACACAGACACACAACAGCACAAAATAATACACGATAACACAATTAAGGTAGGGTTTATGAAGTTATTGGAGATTGTGAGAATAATAGGACCGAGATTAGTGTGTGTGTGTGTGTGTGTGTGTGTGTGTGTGTGTGTGTGTGTGTGTGTGTGAGACTCACGTAAGCCACAGGATCGTTGCTCCGTGTTCCTACGATGCTCAGTCGTTCCACTACTGTGTTTTCTTTCAGAGCCTCGGCGTATGCTTTCAGAGTGGTGATGGGAATATTCTACACCATCACCCACACACACACACACACATTTCTATAGTAAACTTGTTATATATTATTAAACATTAAACATTATTATTATTTATTCTGTATTTATTAAACAGTAGCTAATAAATAGTTTCCCAAAGGAACCTGCATGTTTTTTGAGAGTGTATATAAGGAAAAGGATGTAATATCTTGTACTGGAAGAGTTCATGAACGAACTCAGTTCATTACGTATAAACTAATGTTGAGGAAGGTGTGTGTGTGTGTGTGGGTGTGTGTGTGTGTGGGTGTGTGTGTGTGAGGAGCACCTTGATGTTGTTCAGGTTGACCTCCAGGAGTTCAGGGTCATTGTGTTTAATCCTCACTAGCGTCTGTTCCACATCAGTGTCGTTGGGATGTTCATCGGGAATTTGCTTATACTGCGCACACTGGATCACACCTGACCAATCAGATCACATTACATCATTACACCTGACCAATCACATCACATTACATCATTACACCTGACCATGTAATGTTAATGTTAATAATCCATTAAAGTGATATAAACCAGTGGACTGATCTGTCTGTAAGTGTAAACAAACCGTCTCATTCTTAATTTAAATAAATCTGTCTACGTTTGTCGTCACTGTGTGTTAACAGGTGTGTGTGTGTGTGTGTGTGTGTGTGTGTGTGTGTGTGTGTGTGTGTGTGTGTGTGTCTTACTGTTTAAACCCTGTTTGTTGACGATGGTGCTGCTGGCCAAAGCTTCATAATACTGCTGATTACTCATCAAAGTGTGCATGCCCAGGATAGCTAGAGAGAGAGAGAGAGAGAGAGAGAGAGAGAGAGAGAGAAATGAAGAGAGAGAGAGACAGAGAGAGGTGAAGAGAGAGAAATGAAGAGAGAGAGAGAAATGAAGAGGGAGAGAAGTGAAAAGAGAGAGACAGAGAGAGGTGAAGAGAGAGAAATGAAGAGAGAGAGAGAGAGAGTTGAGAGAGCGAGTTTAGACAGGGTTAGACAATCAGTTGTAAATCTCAACAAGTGAACCTTTGAGGTGCAAACACACACACACACACACACACACACACACACACTCACACACACACTCACACACACAGTTTATAACAATATACACATCATAACACTATACAAGGCTAAAACTGGAATGGGGCGGAGAAACAGAGGAAGAGAAGAGAAGCGAAAGTGACAAAAATGAAAGGAAGAGCAAAATCAACTGGAAAAGATTTCTCATGAAGAGAAAAAGTGAAGAAAAGTGACAGAAGGCAAAAAGAAGAAAGCAGAGATAATGGGAAAGAGGACAGGGTCAGAAAGCAGCAGAAGAGGAAAAGGAAGAGAGAAAAGAAGGAGAGAGATGAGTAAGTGCAGAGGAAAGAAAAGAGAAGCGGAAATCAGAGAGGAAAGATAAAAGAGGACATAAAAGAGAAAAAGGGTAAAGCGGGGAAAAGGAAAGCATAAAAGAAAAAAAGCAGAAGAGAAAAATAGAGAAAAAAGAAAGAAGAAAGAAGAAAGGAAGATGAAATCACAGGAAAGCAGGACAAGAAGAGGAAAAGAAGAAAGAAAAAGCAAAAACTAGTTTGAACTTTAGCTAAAGAAAATCAGTGCTTCCTTTCATACTGAGTGTGTGTGTGTGTGTGTGTGTGTGTGTGTGTGTGTGTGAGAGAGAGAGAGTGTGAGAGTGTGTGAGTGTGTGTGTGAGAGTGTGTGAGTGTGTGTGTGAGAGTGTGTGAGTGTGTGTGTGTGAGTGTGTGTGTGTGTGTGTGAGAGTGTGTGAGTGTGTGAGAGTGTGTGAGAGTGTGTGAGAGTGTGTGAGTGTGTGTGAGTTCCTTTTTTGGAAGCCGTGTGTTTTTACAGAGCGATGAATCATCTGTAGACAAAAACCCCAGTAAAGCTTTTAAATAATCTGTTACAGCTTAGGGGGATTTCCACAGACTCAACATGGCAACCGCTATCTATACACATACATACACACACGCACACACACACACACACACACACACGCACACACACAGGAAGTTAGTTTAACATGCATGTTTAATGCAACATGCTGAACAACCTTCTGAAACAAAATCCAGAGCTTAGAACCAGGTGGAACAAACGATGAAGAATGAAGTGAAGTGAAGGAGGTGACTGGAGAGGAGGAGGAGAAAACAGACAGAAACACACACACACACACACACACACACACACACACACACACACACACACACAGTGAGCATGAAGAAGGTTAACACAGAGATTGTTTCAGGTTTAACTGAATGTCATTAGTGTTCTGGATGAACAGAAGTGATGTTACAGGAAGAAGGGAAACATCTTAATAATTAATATTTATTAGCAAACATTTCTAAAAACACATTTTAGTTCTCCAGATTTTTCAGATCCATCCCCATTTATGCCAACGTCCACATGAGAAAGTGAAAATGAGTTAAAAACAGCGTAACACACTCTGACGAAAGTGCTGTCTGCCCTCTTCCACATACACGAGCTCACAGACACCTACGATTGGCTAGTGTCACTGTGACTGACAGGGGGGAGAGCGTATGCCCCTCCCACCCAGACAGCAGTGCCGGTTACGCGCATGTGGCATCCTCGGGATTCGAACTCCAGGAGCACATGTTATGATATTTAAATGAGTTACATGTATAATATTGTAATATTTAATGTTTCTAGCCCTGTAATAATCAGACTATTTACCGTGAATATTTTTATTTCAGGTGTCTGATTTGATTTATTCTGGGAATTAACTTAGCTCCACCCCCAACCAGAACAGAAATGCTTAACAGAATTTCATCAGAATCTGCTTCGTCTGATTCTTGTAATCAGATCTGACTCCATGTGTGTAATGAAACACCCATTTTTCATAAATGTGGAGGAAAAATGTGCAAATTTCTGTTGATTCCTGAGGCAGATAAATGGCTGGACGACATTTTCCTTACAGCTGCAACTCAGCCCACAAGCAGCAAAGGGCAGCGCTAAACATTTCAACTGGCTGCTTTAAGGAAAACACACTGAGGTGATATTTAGAAAGTCTGTGGAACCTGAATATCGTATCGTGACCCCACAGTGTGTACCTGCAATGTCACACAGCTCTGCGTCTGTAGCGCTGGCTAAAGCTTCCTCCAGCTCCGGCTCCAGCGTGACGTCTTCCAGAATCGGATCAACAACCTTTGTCTTTGGAACCCACGGCTTTCCTGTACACACACACACACACACACACACACACACACACACACACTGAAAGCACAATCGTGAACACTACAGTGCTCTTGTGTCTGTCCATCAGAGTTAAACTTTTGACAGAAAGCGTGTGTGTGTGTGTGTGTGTGTGTGTGTGTGTGTGTGTGTGTGTGTGTGTGTGTGTGTGTGTGTGAGAGAGAGAG
>CM074943.1:13390464-13403116 GCA_037576815.1 Pangasius larnaudii | reverse complement strand
GTGTGTGTGTGTGTGTGTGTGTGTGTGTGTGTGTGTGTGTGTGTGTGTGTGTGTGTGTGTGTGTGTGAGAGAGAGACCTCTCTTCTCTCCCGTATACGGCACCAAGTCGTCTCGATCCGGATGCTCCTTGGCCTGTTTCTCCAGGTGAGCCAGCAGGTTGTCTCTGTGGAACGTTCCGGTTGGAGCTTTTTTCGTCTGATCTCTCTGTCTCAGACCCGCCGGTAACAGAGCGTTCTGTCATAACACACACACACACACACACACACACACACACACACACTTATAATGTGGTGTAATTTTGTTGTAACTGTTATCTTGATTTTACGGTGTTATGCGTCTAACTATTTAAGATTAAAGTATAAGGTGCTTTACGCTTTATAACGTATTTTAATATAATTTAATTCATAAAAAGGCAAAGTGTCCTAGCTAAGGGATTTGTGTGCTGCTGCTGATGAACCTACATCCTGCATATTTCTTTTTTTTGTTTGTTTGTTTTAATGAAAATTCACAGTTTCGCTGCTAGCATTGATCATTCGACATTAGCGCACCGAATGTGTTTAATTCATTTGTTAAATAAAGACCACTTTATACACATTTTACAGGCAGAAAAACGTGCATGGTCTTGCCGCCGTGTTGAGAGCAAGTGCTTCCGGGAAATAATGCACATGACTTTACTGCAAATCACACCTGATCAGTGTAATAAACACGTCGTGTGTAGCTCGTGTGTGTGTGATGATGAGCCGGGTGATTTACAGAGCCCAGATTCTCCTGAGGAACCGCAAGAAGAACCACACAGCCTGAGAGTGCACTAACTTACACACTTATCATCTGTATACGGCTATTAATAACCTCCTCTACAGCTGGGGCCTATCACTGCCTCAGACTCCTGAAGTGTGTGTGTGTGTGTGTGTGTGTGTGGGGGGGGGGGGGTTCATGTGACACTGGATGGACTGCAGAACCTGCTGAACTTCAAGCACATCCTTATCTCATGTTCCAGCTGTTTATCTTTACACCAATCAGGGAAAAGCAGGAGAAGAAAATACACTGACAGCATTAAAACACCAATCACAGCACAATTACTATTCAACCAATCACAGCACTACAACCATTTCATTATTAATTAACCAGTAAACAGACATATAACATGTAACAAATAAGCAACACACACACACACACACACACACACACACACACACACACAGTCCATTAGTGACCTGTAGTGTTAACTTGTAGTCAGTTGCATCATCGTGTCTGACAGACTGAAAAACTTTCTAACCAGCACCAGACTGAGTGAAACACGAAGTTCTCTGACTGAGTGAAACACGCAGTGATGATATTCCCAGGTTTCCATGGTGATAAATATCATAATTACGTGGTGTAAGTGATGATTAGTTCTTACGTCAGGGTCGAGCTCTTCGAGTTCATCCTCGAGTCTCCTGAGCTCTTCCTCACTGAGCTTCTGCAGGAGCTCATCCTCATCCACGTCCCGGTATTTCTCCATCTCCTTACGGTACGACATGGTGAAGGACAGGCGGAGGACAGATGAAGGATGGGTGGAGGACAGGTGGAGGACAGGCGGAGGACGAGTGGGGGACAGGTGGAGGAGGAGGAGGAAGGGGAGGCAGGAACCAGGATGAGAAAAAACGTCCTCCTCAAACCCTCAGACCTGCACAGAAGAAGTGTAGTTTATGTCAGTTGCTAATGCGGTGGCGTGGGTTATACTCACCTCTCCCGCTAGTCACAGCGTGTTAGCATGTTGGTTAGTAATCTAACTAGCAGCTAATAACTAGTAAAACAGGAATATGTTCTGCTTCACAGATGACATGAAATAAATCATAACATAACAAGAACTGCACGCTGATTGGTTAAAGTGGCACTGGGGGCGGGGCCTGATTAGTTACAGTGGGATTGGTGGAGAGGTGGTGGACTGTGGTCATGTGGTAAACTTTTTAAACAATTAAAATGTGGTGGTATGCAATATGTTTTGACTGTTTTTTTTTAAATGGCTACAATAACCTTAACCAAACAGCTTTGCTTTCAGCCAATCAGAGCGCAGTTTCAGACTGATATGAGTAACAAAGGGAGCTTTGTTTAAAATGTCACTGGACACAAAGGATTTGTGTGTCCAGTTTGTCCTCTGTGAGTGAAGCCTCTACAACAGACTGGGAAGGTCTCATGGAAAGGACACACACTCGCACACACACTCGCACACACACACACACACTCTCACACACACACACACACACACACACACACAGTTGCTCCATTAGGGAAGGCGAGAGCGACAGGTGGCAGGAGTCTCACTGTCTCACGCGATATATTTAGACTCAGACTCGGGCAATAAAAGGCCGAGGTCAGAGGACCTGATAGAGAACAGAGTGACGCTTTAACCTTAAACCTGCACATCAGTGAGAACAACAACGAACAATAAGAGCAAAGACGCTTTCACCGCATCGCTGCAACAAGCAGTCCATCAGACGAGACGTGTTCAGTGTCTGAAGTTTTCCTTTTCAGTGCTGCGCTGGAGCTCCAAGGAGTTCCAGTTCAGCATCTAAATCACACACTCGCATCAAAACACGTCGTTTGTCTCAGTAACACCACTTACACACAAAGTGTCAAGCAACACAAACTTTATCATCATTCAGCTCTCTGCTGACGTGTCGCGTTACCGAGAAACCGCAAAGAAGCGTAAACTCCTCTGTCCTGAAGACGCCGGAAAACTTACAGCTTCACCTCTGACTGTTACAAAGCGCTGACACTGGAGACTCCTTCCATCAGTGTTACATAAACACATTTCTGCTTACACAAAACACAGCTTTTAATCTGTTTATTAAAAGCGGAGCGTCCGCTGTACACGTTACTATGGAAACCACAACGTATCAGGACGAGAGCATTAATATAAACCTGCGCTACTGTCAGAGCCGCTGTTCTAGAAAACTAATCAACGTCTGACGACCAATCAGAATCGCAGTAACTGACTGGAAAACAAACACACACTGTTGTGTTAACTGCAGAAAACTAAGGTGGCGGAAGTTACACTAATAGTCCACGAGTGTGTGATGATTCATTTGAAACTGTTATTTGAAATATTTTAATTCTTTTCTCTTTACTCCGCCTCTTTGTTCAGTATCACACACTTCACAGCTTTCTCACCTCGACTTCGTGTTACACTCACAAACTACACAAAAGTGCATGATCAACTGAAGAGAGTGTGCAATACAACACAAGCGTAAGAGACAGGAAGCGAATGTTCAGCTTTTTAAAATCGGATTTATTTAATTCGAAGCACGGATTTCATATATGTTTTAAATCAGTGCATTATTTAAAAACTCTTAATGAACTCTCACTGGATGGAGCTTGTTTGCGTTCTGCGACGAGTTCTTGTGGTGTGTGTGTGTGTGTGTGTGTGCGCAGTTTATAACTGACAGCACACACACACACACACACACTGCTACAAATGTACAAATGCCACTTTACCTCTAATTAAGGAAATAATGACTCAAACACCGTGTAATCATTAATGATGCAGTTTCAATTCAGTTAACGCAAATTTTAACCGAAAACTTACTGAAGTGGTGCGCGAGCTGCTTCATTAATTATTAATCATTTTTAAAAAAAAAAAGTGTATTTGCAATGCAAGTGTAATTAAAGAACAACCCGTTCCCGTTATTTTCATGCACGTGTGTGTGTGTGTGTGTGTGTGTTCTCACCGCACAGTCCCGCGCTCCGGTGTTATCTATATATAGCGCTGTTGAATACTTTGCCCAGATATGGCTTCTTTCGCGGAGCCGGTAAAGCGCGCGCGCACAGCCGGTCCGTACACCGCGAGCGTGCAGCAGCGCAGAGACACACGGGAGCGAGCTTCCTCCAGAACCAGCGCAGTCACACTGACAGCACACACACACACACACACACACACACACACACACACACACACACACACACACACACACACACACACACACACACTCTGCTCACAGCCGGTTAACGCGGACCGCAGCGCGGCTTCTCTCTTCTCCTCCCTCACTGCTGTGAAATGACCGCCGCTGTTTGTCCACGCGCGAGACTCCGGAGAGCCGCCCACGCGCACGTGTCAGTCAACCGACGTCACAGGAACGCGCGCGCCTCTTACACGAGCTAACAGCAGCCTTAATGCAGTTTATAATAAAATCATTATTATTATTATCATTATTATCATTATTATTATTATCATTAGTAGTAGTATTACTACTCTTACTATTATTATTCTCATCATTATTATTATTATTATTATTATTATTAATTATTATGTGATGTTATGGCAACTAATATTAAAAAAAAGGTGAGTTTAAAGAGCTGAGAAATGGAAATGTAGGTGTAATTATTCACTGTAAAAACAGGATGATTATTATGATTATGATTATTATTAACCTTTTAAACAGTAACAATATTTATATTATAGCTTTTTTTTTTACATAAAATCTAAGAGGTAAATATAAATATAAATATAAATATAAATATAAATATAAAAAGATCTGGTTACACACTGACTAATAAAACTTGCAGGTGCAGGTGGGGGGAAAAAAGTCCTGGTGAAAACTGAGAAAAAAAGATGTAGAGGAGAAAAAAAAAGATTAAATTGGGTAAAAAAAAAAAAACTATTGAGGGCAAAATGACTCACATGGAGATAAAAGACTCATTTAGGGAAAAGACTCGGTGGAGGAAAAGTGACTCAGAGGACAGGAACGACTCAGTAGGGGGGAAACCCATGGGAAAGGTTCTGAGGGAAAAAAAGAAAATCATTCGGGATAAAAACGTCTCAGTGGAGTTAAAAAAAGACTGGATGAGGAAAAAGACTTGCCGAGGAAAGATTCTGAGGGAAAAAGAAATCACTCGGATTTAGAAAAAGACTCCTTGGGGAAAAGACTCATTTAGAAGTTAAAAAAAAAACTCTGAGGAAAATTAACTCAGTCTTTAGAGAGGAAAAAAAAAAGAGTTGTTGGAAAAGACTTGATTAAAATAAGACTTTTAAATCGCTGAAAAATGTGCTGTGAGTTTATGCCTGTCTATAACACACACACACACACACACACACACACACACACACACACACACCTTTACTATTCTGTATTTAATAAAACATATGAACAAATCTTGACAAACTGAACACATTCCTTTACAATTCAGGGATTTTTCTCTTTTTTCAGTTCAGTACAAAATCACACACACGTCACAAAATTTAACAAACAAAAAGAAAAACACACCAGCAAGTGCAAAAAAGTGTTAAAGTTTCAGTAGAGCATCACACACACACACACACACACACACACACACACACACACACACACACACACACACACACACACACACACACACACACATCAAACACAAAACCACTGCAAACGGAGAAAGAGAGGAAGAAGCTCCCGGGGACGGAGGGACGAGTGGAAGACGGCGAGCGGCGCCTTTCGGGCGAAATTAACTTCTCAATAAGCTGAAACATATTTACACGCGGAACGAGTTCTGTAACGAGGAACCGCAGTGAAGACGCTCACGGCGCCGCGCCACGTTCTACAGAACACCTCAAGGGCGGAAGGTAGTATTTATTTTGACTGTCTTTTTTTTAATCATCAGTGAAACTTCCTTAGTATTTGGTATTGTGACATTAGTTCATATGGAGGGTATGTGGTGGTTTGGGACGCAAATCACATTCCGCCCTCAGCAGTAAGGCCACGGACAGCTGCGGTAAACACGTGAGCTCAGGCGTCGTGATGGTGGCTCACGGAAGTGTGCGGTTTGGGATGCGGCCTGAGGATCATTTAAAAGGTCTTGGGTCTGATCCCAATCCTGATGGAAAGCGAACGTTTGGGTCGACGCCGTGGCCCGGAGGACGGAGGCAGGACCTTCAGGGGCTGCGTCTCAAACTGCACATCAATAGCATTGCAAGGTAATATTTATTTATTTACATTTTTTTTTAAAGCACACACACTATTTAGTGCATCAGTATGTGATTTGACACGCAGCCCTAAAACCGTTTCGTTATATATATATATATATATATATATATATATCCTTTTTTTATTTTATTTTATTTAAGTTCTGGACCATGTGACTATCTGGGCTACGTGCAGCAGTTTGGGACACAGCCGTGGTTTCAGTGGCGTCTGTAAACCCAGAGGACGATGAGCGTTACGCGTCGCTGCTGGTTTCGTCCGTGAACTCAGCCATGATGTCGTGGATCCAGACGTCGCTGTGGTCCTGCGACGTGTCCACCAGGTAGACGGACAGTTTCCTCTCCCAAGGCTGCGCCCCCTGCTGGATGGAGTGGATCAGCGCCACCAGCGGCCGACGCTCCACGTGGTTGCGGAACACGATGGCGGCTTCCTCGCTCCAGCCGCCGAGCCGCACTCCTGGTACAGCACACGAGAGACTCGGCCTCAGTCACGGGATCAGTCTGAGTGATGAATTGTGTGTGTGTGTGTGTGTGTGTGTGTGTGTGTGTATATACCTGCGAGCTGGGCGGGGATTCCCTGGAAGGGCAGCTGCCTGAATTCGTTAATGAGGGGGCGGAGCTGAGAGGTGTGCACAAGCTCATGCCTCCCGTAATCGAGCTGGTACACGGAGACCAGACAGTTCGACAGCACGCCCTTCACCAAGACACGGTGCCAACTGCAGAGAGAGAGAGAGAGAGAGACAGAGACAGAGACGCATAGACATAGGCAGAAAGAAAACAGAAAAAGAAAGTGAGAAAGACAGAATGAAATCCAAAGAGAGAAACACACACAGAGAGAGAGAGAGAGAGAGAGAGAGAGAGAGAGAGAGAGAGAGAGAGAAAAATGTGTGGTACAAATAAAGACAGAAAGACAATGCGAAAGAGATAAGAATAAAGGACGACAGACGAATGCATGAATGAATGATGGAGGAAGGAAGAAGCAAACAAGAGAGAACAAAGAAAATAAATTAAGAAAAGTGGAACTGAAATGAAATCCAGAAAAGTTTTAAACAGTCACATCATTTAAACGCCCTCAGTCCCTCTCCAGTTATCCCCCTCCCTCCGTCCCCCTCCCTCACTTGCTGTCGATCTTGGCGGCGTAGATGTTGTTCTTCTCGGCGGCGATGGGCGTGGCCTCCTGTCGGTTGTAGTAGAGGATCATCTCCCCCATCAGCACCACCAGCTTGTACAGCTCCTGCCACGGCTGCAGCACGAAGTGCCCCGGGTGACACGCCACCGACACGAACACGTCCAGGGTCTGCCCCTCCTCAGGCAGCTCCAGTGTTGGAGGCATGGCGGGGGGGCCGGAGCCCCAGGAGGAGTCGCCCGAATGGGGCGGGGCCGGGACGGTAACCGTGGTGACGGGGTGGCAAACCGGGGCGGAGGATAACGGGAGCTGCTGGTTAATGCTGGAGGTAGGATCGTGAGCTTCAGAGCCAAGGAACAGGTAAACCTGGACCTGACCTGCTGAGTCCAGACAGGATATCTACACACACACACACACACACACACACACACACACACACACACACACACAAACACACACACGCTATTACATACTATTATTACAGAAATCAGGTAGGCCTTGTGTTGAAGGTTACATAGTCAGAAAAGCATAATTCTGATTGGTGGGGATGTGCTTACATCACCTTTACGCATGAAAAGAGAGAGAGAGAGAGAGAGAGAGAGAGAGAGAGAGAGAGAGAGAGAGAGAGAGAGAGAGAGTTAGAGACCTTCATTGTGCACTCAGGAGCGTTGATCAGCGTCTCTCTGAGCCACAGAACAACATCAGGAGGCCAAATGTCTTCATTTAGTTCCACTCCAGCTAAACGGCACTTAACAGCCTACACACACACACACACACACACACACACACACACACACACACACACACAGAAAATAAAATGAGAGACATCCACCACCGTTTTGGTTTTAATCAGCGCTCAGTAACAAATAGTGAGAAGTAGAGTGATTCTGAGTGTATCTGCAGTGGTGTGGTACACGTACGTGTGTGTGTGTGTGTGTGTGTGTGTGTGTGTGTGTGTGTACCTGTGTCGGGATGGTGAGGAGTTCTCTGATGAACACTGCTGGAATCTCTCTCAGCTCGCTGAGCTCCAGAGAAGCAGGAAACCCCAAATCCACAAACTCTACGTCCAGAACACGGCTGCCGTGCAGGTTAGTGATCTGAGGAAGAGATTCACTCCCTCACTCTCTCACTCGTCTATTAACTCACACAGTCCGAGTCATTTGTTCAAGCAAGTCACAGAGTCATTTAAGAGAGGTATTCGTTGAGTCAAGGCAGAGAGTCTTTCACTCAGTCAAGGCAGAGAATCATTCCTGAGAGTCGTGTGTTCAATCGCTTCAGGGAGTCGCTTCAGGGAGTCGCTTCAGGGAGTCGCTTCAGGGAGTCAATTTTTCAAGCAAGTCAGAGAGTCATTTAAGAGAAGCATTCATTGAGTCAAGGCAGAGAATCATTCCTGAGAGTCGTTTGTTCAATCATATCAGAGAGTCGTTTCAGAGAGTCATTCGTTCAGTAAGGCCAGAAAGTCCTTTCCGAGTCGTTCGTTCAGTCAGTCCAAACAGTTGTTTGTGAATGTGCAGCTCTCTGGAACGCTTTTTAGGTTTGATCGAGCTCGTAAGTTTTGAGGAGCCAGTGAGTCGTGATCAAACCAGAGAGTTGGTTTTTCAAGTTGAGTCGCTCACTCATTTATGTCCATGCAGATAAGTTACAAAAAAAGAGAGAAACAAGTGCATGGGCATTGAACACTTTCTCATGCTCACCTCCACTCGGGCCCATTTCCCTTTGTGTCTTGCCAAACACACTTTACCACAAAACGGATTAGAAACCAACAGCTCCCATGAAACCTGGTAAAAGAAAGTAAAGGAAATTAACGATGCTTTTAGAGTGGAAACAAAATGAGAATGAAGAGAGCAAACCTGAGACAGAAAGTACGACTCGATCTTGTCCATGACGCCTCGGAGCTTGGAGAGGCCTCGTGATGGAAGCTGACAGAACACGCTGCCGTCAGAGCCCACGTTCGTCACGCACACGTTCGAGTACGAGCTGTTCACCTGCACACGCCATGAGGAGAATAAAAAATAAAGAGTTCTTGAGAACCTTTACTGAGTATTTCTCTAAATATCTGTTACTCAAAATATTAATAATAAAATGTAACACTATAACCTGCAGTGGATTCTGCATGGTTTTGTCCTGCAGTGTGCTGAGGCACGCGGCGTTCACGTTAACGTCCGTCTCGTCTGACGTGTCGTACAACACCATGAGGGGCGGAGTCTCTCGCTCCACCAGCTCGGCCAATAGCGTTCTGCCACGTGCTAACAACTCCAGAGTCTTCAGCACCACCGCATCCTCACTGAAAAGCTCCAGACCTCACACACACACACACACACACACACACACACACACACACACACACACACACACACACACACAGTAAAACAGTAACAGAGTACATCCTCTAACGCACACGGTAAAGGTGAAGATGTGTCAGGTGTGTGTGTGTGTGTGTGTGTGTGTGTGTGTGTGTGTGTGTGTGGTACCTGCGAGCTGGCAGCTGGTGGCCTGGAACGGCAGTGTGAGGAACCGATCGGTGAGCTGCAGCAACTTCTCGCTGTTCACCACCTCAGAGAAACCGTGATCCACGCAGTACACCTACACACACACACACACACACACACACACACACACACACACACACACACAGTAGCTGTTTTTTTCTTTCCATATGCAAATTTGCCAGTCCACATCCTGCATCCTCTGTTTTGATTGGTCGTCTGATCACATCAAAGCTAAATCACATGATGATTAAATCTCCTGTAACACACTCGCGCACACACTCGCGCACACACTCGCGCACACACTCGCGCACACACTCGCGCACACACTCGCGCACACACTCTCTTACCTTCACATCATCCTCTGTGATCTGGTGCACCTGAGCTCGGAGCACGGTCTCGTCGTCCACGGCAACTGCCACCAGCTGACCAACTGCAGGAGAGGAGAGGCTAAGCCCCGCCCCTTCGCTGTGGTAAAACTCCAACATGGCCTCCTCCACCTTCTCCAGAGCCTGAGAATATTCCTCGCCCACATACCTGAGAGAAACAGAGACGGGAGACGTGATGTGCACAGGATTGATTTGTATTTTAACAGGTTTTATTCCGTGTGTCCGAGGACCTGAATATGACGTTGTTGGTGCTGTTGGCCTCCATCACCAGCACGGATGGAAACTCCTCCCTGGGCAGGGGCAGCTGTGGCACCTCCGGGTTGCCGTAGCGGGCGATGATGCGTGATCTGGGCTGTGGGCGGGGCTTAGAAGGCACGCTCACAGTGGGCAGGGTGTACAAGATAGCTTTGGTGCGATTCTGCGGCATCGGATATTCGATCACGCACGTGTCGGCCAGTGGAGAGAGATCGTCCAGCAGCGACTGTGGGAAATCACACCTGAGTGGGGAAAACGAGTGGGACGTGAGAAAAGGTGGAGGTGGAGGTAAGATTTCACCTTTCAGGTGTTTTCAGGTGTCTGGGTCTGTACCTGAAGACTTCCTGAAAGAGGCGGGGCAGAGCGTGAGCCCACAGGCCATGGCTGTACTTATTCAGCAGCTCCCGCACTTTGTCTTTCACGCCCTGGGGCAGCGGGGTAGGGGGCGTGGCCGGAGGGGTGGGCAGCGAGCGGGACAGGGACTCGGGGGTGAGCGGCCTCGCGGGCTTCAGCGTCGGAGACGTTGGGGATTGTGGGGTGGTGCTGGGGAGCGGGAAAGATTTGTGTGGGGCAGATGGAGGGGTGTGGGGGTTTGGATATGGGTCTTTAGCGGGGTAAACCAGTCGCCCTGCTACATTACCACCCCCCGGCCTCTCTACCTGGAACACACACACACACACACACACACGATGTAGAACGTGTAAACTGTGACTGCTGTTATGTGTCATGTGTTAGTATAACAGTAAGCTAGTATGTTAGTGCACTAAAACATAATTTTGAGAGCAGAGTGAAGCGACACGTGAATTTTTATTCTCTCCTTTTTCTGTTTTATAATCAGGATCAGAGGACGATATGTTCGAATAGACATTTGTTAAGATTAAATAAAAAATTGTGTGTGTGTGTGTGTGTGCTCACGGTGCAGATGTGTGTCCAGCTCTCCAGCAGAGTGTGTGTGTACGGTGGAAGCTCCTGGTTGAACATGGCGCTGTAGAGCTGAGGCAGTTTGGAGAGCCACACACCGCTGCTGTACTTCTGCAGGAGCTGCTTTACACGGCTCTGAAACAGCTCCACGTCGCCCTCTACAGGACACACACACACACACACACACACACACACACACACACACACACACACACACACACACACACACACACACACACACACCAAGAATCAGCAAATACTGTAATAAATATAATTCGCTATCGCCAAAAAGCATGTTTTATTTAATTCCTTTTTGGTCTGAAGAACATGAAAACCAACAGTGTGTGTGTGTGTGTGTGTGTGTGTGTGTGTGTGTGTGTGAGTGAGTTCACACTCCACCTGTGTTTTGGTTCTTGCTGGACGGGCGAGTCGCCACAGCCTGTTGGATTACTGGCCTAGGATCAGCAGAAAGATGAGCTGAGTGAGTGTAAAGAGTTATAATGGAGTTACAGGTGAACTTTAA
The DNA here is from genome assembly GCA_037576815.1 of Pangasius larnaudii. Lineage (NCBI taxonomy): Eukaryota > Metazoa > Chordata > Actinopteri > Siluriformes > Pangasiidae > Pangasius > Pangasius larnaudii. Next base: position 13,391,484 of record CM074943.1, on the reverse strand, counting down.
ACAGGAAGTGAGTTCTGCACATCGCTTCGGTTCTCAGCTGCACCTCAAATCCTCTTTTACTTTACTTTTCTCTACGTATCCGGGCGGTAATGACGACGGGTCGAGCCGTCACTCACCCTGTGGGCTTCTTGCCCTGGTGGGCGGAGCCTGGCTTGGCGCTATACGCCTGTCGCTGGTCGCCTTGTGGGCCGAAGCGCGAGCCTGAAGACTGCGGCCGGCAGCTGTGTGAGGTCATGTGACCAGGCTGCCTCAGGGACGAGCGAGGATTAGCTTCAAAAATCACAACCAGAAATGTTCAAACACGGAGATGAAACTTTTAACCATCTCCTGAGTTTAGTGATCACAGCAGTAACGTGTGTGTGTGTGTGTTACCGCTGTGTGTGAACAGCGAGGAAGACTTCGTCCTCATGCGACAGTTCAGCAGCTGAGAGCGACCGGAGCTCTTCTTCGAGTTCTTCTGCCGAGCGACCAGCTGAGCGATATGAGCCGTTTCCTTACACACGGCCGCAAAGCACATCACCTACACACACACACACACACACACACACACACACACACACACACACACACACACACAAACTATGACCATATTAAACACTCACACACACACAGATCATGAGCATATCACACACACAGCTCTATCACTCGCATTCACAGCTTTACATATTGGATCATAAAATGGTACATCCTAACAAACAACTTGGTCCCGGAATGTAAAGACATTGACTCCTCTCTCTCTCTCTCTCTCTCTGTCTCTCTCTCTCTCTCTGTCTCTCTCTCCTTCTGTCTCTGTCTCTCTCTCCTTCTGTCTCTGTCTCTCTCTCCTTCTGTCTCTGTCTCCCTCTGTGTGTCTCTGTCTCTCTCTGTGTGTCTCTCTCTCTGTGTGTGTCTCTCTCTCTGTGTGTCTCTCTCTCTGTGTCTCCCTCTCTCTCTCTGTGTCTCCCTCTCTCTCTGTGTCTCCCTCTCTCTCTCTGTGTCTCCCTCTCTCTCTCTGTGTCTCCCTCTCTCTCTCTGTGTCTC
>CM074943.1:13386404-13388904 GCA_037576815.1 Pangasius larnaudii | reverse complement strand
AAGGGAATTACTGTTAAAATCTGTTTTTATTTAATTTTTTTTGACACACCAGTAATAAAAAAAAAAATCAAAACATTACTTTAGAAGAATAAAGGAGGCTGGACTCTCTAACTTTGTTAAATCAGAATAATATTAATGTAATTTCTGTTATATTAGTGAAGTGGCCTGCCTCATATGCTAATTAACGGTGCTAATTGTTTTTCTCCACACTGATTAGCCTTCAAACATTAAAAGCTGATAAAATCGCCAAAATTAGCAAAACAAAGCAAGTTAATTGATCCAATCCGGATCACACGCAGACAATACTGTCATTAAAATACTTCACATGCAGGATATAAGCTTTAATAACAGTTAAAAGATTTAAAACTGTTTTATATCTCACCTGAAGTTTTGCTAATTTCCACTCGGTATCGACTCCACGCGCTCAGTGTATATAACGCATTCGCTAATGAATCGGTTCCTTGTTTTAATGGATCGACTCTTTTAAATGAATCGATCGCTCGAGATGATTCGCAAAAACAAACGAATCCTGGGTTTTGTTAGCGAAGTTGCTAAAACGGTATATTGTATTAAGATTAAAATAGCAGATTAGCTATATTTGATCCAAAATTACACTGGATTGTTCATTAATGATGATGTAATTGTGGTTTTTATACGCATTTTCCGCTTTGCTTCATTAATATATTCATAAAATGAGTTAAATTCAACAAAACTGAAGTATTTTTCAGCCATACAAAATCTCACTGAAACACATAAAAACACAATTCACAACATTTCTTTTATTGTAAAACATATTTTATAAAAAAAAAAAAAAAAAAAAATAGCAGGCTGCAGGACAGACTAGCGATAAAAAGTGAGTGTAACCCATGAAATGTGTCGGTTAGCATTTAACGCTAAGTGTAAAAAGCATAATTCCCACATTTTTTAATTAGTATTTGGTATTTTATCAACACATCTGAGGTAAATGTTGATGTTCTGGGTGGTTCTGTCTCATTTCCACTCTCACTATGTCTTTACATTGTCTATATAAAACAAATTGAATAAAAACTAGCTAGCTTATGCTAAGGCCATAATTTCCAGTTGCCTAGCAACAGTGTTCTCGCGGCTTTAACCACTTCCACAACATGTGTCATGTCTTCACCTTCATGAATTAACAATAAGATAACAATAACAATAAGAATTAATAATTCTATTGCTGACTTTAAGTGAATGCTAAAATGCTCTAATAATAATAATTCTTTATACATTTTTTTTCAAGTACTCATACAGTACTCATACGAGATTGTGAGGATTACCCATAATGCTTTGCAAGTTGTGAGTCAGTCAAATGTAACATTCAAATGAGTGTGTAGTAAATGAATAAAGTGTAACACTAAAGCTGCGTTATTTATACAATCTGTACGCAGTAGCTAGCCGTCATGTGTTTAGCATTTCTGTGTCAGGATGTAGAGTTTGAGTGTTAACTCACTAATTGCTTAGCCTACTAGCATGCTGCATATTAGCTAGCTATCAGGCTAGAATTCTAATGACTTCTCTTCGTACATCAGCATCTGTGTACATCGTCCCAACACTTTTTTTTTTTTGCAACCATCGCTACTCTTCTTTCATGATGCTAGCATTAGGGATCTAGCGCTCTCGCTCTTTTCCAGGAGACCCTCTGGAAGTTTATCATTATCTGATTGTAGCTACATCATCGTTATGCTCTTGGATACGTTGGTTTTTCTCGAGCTGTGATGACAGCGTTATCACCCGGGCGATGGTGAGCGGGTCATGGTTGCTATGGAGGTTGTTGCTATGGTGTCTCTTCCTGAACAGAATGAGTTTTGGGTTTCTGAGCAAGGTATAGAGGAGAAGCCAGCGAGTGCGGACCCTGCTGACGCCTGGGAATTCTGCGTAAGAGAAGAACAGTTTGTTAAACAGATACCACTTTTGCAACCACCTTTTGCTACAACCGCTATATTTTTTGTACATTCAGAACGGTGTGTTCCTATTGGCTGAAGCCGCAGGTATTTGTTCTCTGACCTGCGTTGTCAAACGGTGCGTACATGTTCACAGCCCTCTGTCTCCGCACCGTGTGTTTGAGCAGCAGGTGGCAGAAACACACCAGAGATGGATTACTGTGATGATGATCTGCTATTATCATTCCCACCCACGTACAGTAACCTGAGAACGAATAAACAAACAAACAAATGGTTGTAAACTGAGGTTATAAAATTGTAATCTGTAATGTTGTGAATGTTCTTCCACTCATAGTCGTGACGATGGGAACCGAGCTAGTTAGGATCTTTATTACCACAAAGCAATGTTACGAAAATGCTATTAATTTTACGAACATTCCTTAACAGAAATTATTTGATTTGTTTGAATGTTTTATCCACGGCTCCGAGCATCATATGGGTTTACAAAAATAGCATTCAAGTCATTGTGTTATTAAACAAAGAATACATTCTTTTTTAAAAAAATCACAAACCTTAAAGGTCCTTTAGTTGTCCCTCTAGGT
>CM074943.1:13361404-13381404 GCA_037576815.1 Pangasius larnaudii | reverse complement strand
TATAACGTCATATAATCTCACAGTCAACCTAATACACACACACACACACACACACACACACACCAAAGACAGTGCTGTTACAGTATGTGTACTCTAACAATTTGTCATTACAGCTCCTATTAAAATGTCTTCATAGTTACCCAGTGTGTGTAAGTCTGTGTGTGTGTGTGTGTGTGTGTGTGTGTGTGTGTGTGTGTGTGTGTGTATACCAGGCCACAGTGTACAGGAGGCCCAGAACTCCTCCGAGCGCTCGGTGTGGTGTTGACAGACAGAGAAAGAACGGCAGATAGGCCACGCCCACCTCCAGAGCTCCAACCAAATACACAAAAGCTGAGAGTAACACACACACACACACACACACACACACACACACAGACACTTATACAGTGTATGTTAGAGAAGCTTTATATACTATCAAACATCGTGAAGTTGTTTTTGAGGATGATATTAAAAGTTTTTTTAATTTAATTTTAGCTATTTTAACTTTTAAGTGATAAATTGAAGATTATTTATGAGGATGAATGAAAACTAGACATTTTTAAGAGACGTTTTAATTAGAGACGGCACCAATACGATCAGTATCTTGCATCGATACTAAAAAAAATAAAAAATTGGAAAAAAAAACAAAAGGCTGGATCAGATATCAGGGAAAAAAGGAATGAATTTGATCTGATTGGAATTAGATTTGGAAAAGACTTTATTAAATGTATTATATTTGCCATGTGAGTGAAAGAGTTTCATTGAATAAAAAACTGCAGTTTTTGTGTGTCATGTCTTTTAGCTGTGTATTGTGTGTTGTGTATTTTTATGTGCTTCAAAAAAAATTTTAAATACACACACACACATATATATATATATATATATCCCGGATATTGATATCGCTATCGTTATCAGAAAAAAGTGGTGTTTTACTGTTAGAAATGGTTTTAACGCGACCACATTAGATGTTTTTGGACGACAGTCTTAAGTGGATAAATGGAAATGGATAAAAATAACACAGAGGTGTGTAGTGTGAGACAGTGTGTACCTCTGGCCCAGGGTGGAACAGGAAACGGTGTGTAGGACTCGGAGAAGAGCAGCAGGATGCTGGGAGTAACGGCACCAAACGCAAAACCGTACGACCAGCGATTACTCATACTGCCCAGAAAATCCAGCGGCCTGAACACAGCAACAAACACTGAGCCATGGCAAAATCCGACACACGATCAGACAGCACGTTAGTGTGTGTGTGTGTGTGTGTGTGTGTGTGAGACTCACACCACAATGCCGAATCGGCCCTGTAGGTACGGGAATCTCCCCTCAAACGGGTGACTCTTCTCTCTGCGCTGCAGGAAGGACAGCAGGGCTACAATACACACCTGATTATCATAAACACACACACACACACACACACACACACACACGTTAATACCATACCACATTCAGCACAGTGTAATGTTTTTAAAGCCACATTAAAGTCAGAACACAAAAAAAAGCCCATGTTTTAGTTCTGTTCTTTATCATCAGTTAAAACAGAATATTAACATGTAATATATGAATAATAATAAATGTTAATAATAGATCCTGTAGCTTGGATCCTTGGATCCTGTTTGCATGCGTATTCACATCATAACTCTGGTATTTTTTTTCTTTTTCATATAGCAACCAATTTTTTTTAAAAAGAAGTCAGTAAAATAATCATAATATTATTAGCATTATTAGTAGAAATGCAATGAGAGTAATATTTATTACGTTTAAAAGCAATATTATTATTATTTTGAGTAGTTGCACTATTGCTATTAGTACTAGTAATTTAAAAAATTATAATTATTATTAGTAGTAGTAGTAGGAGCAATAGTAGGAGTTGTAATATTACTATTAGTTGTAAGTGTTAGTCATAAGATTAATATGAAAATTAGCAGTAGGGCTACGGTGTAAGTGTAGGATGCACATTAACACCTGTATTATTATTAATATTATTATTATTATTAGTAGTAGTAGTAGTAGTAGTAGTAGTAGTAGCAGGGCTGGGAGTAGGAGTAATTACTAAATAATATTATCCTCATATTCATAATATTCATTTAGCAGTAACTCTGTGACGGTGACGTTATGCGGAAGGCACATGAAATTCTGACACACGGCCAAAAATAAAGTAGAACCTGTTCGCACTGGAGGTCAACGACCTTTTATGAAATCATCTCATCCAGAGAGTTTATAATGACTCACAGAGGGAGCAATGGACACATGGAGGAACAGATCCATCGGAATACATTTACTCGCCCTGTGCCAGAGAAAGAGACAGAGAGAGAGAGAGAGAGAGAGAGAAGATGAGTGAATGTAAAGTTGATCTGTTCCACCATTAAGGGTTCTTCACTTTGCTCCTCTGAGGTTCAGTTCTTCTGGACACGTTGCTTTTCATTTTCGCCTTCTTCATCTGAAAAGTGCTCAATTACTAAACATCTAAATATCTTACTTTCTTCAATCACAAACACACACATTGCTCTGTGATTCATTTTTTATGAGGAGTGGGGGATGTTAAAATGAGAACATTTCAAAATCAAGGATTTGCTCATTTTTTACTGACACAGTAATGCAGAGGACAGAGAATAAGCATCTTAGACAAACAACTGTATAAAAAACAAGGGTGCCGAGACTTTTGCACAGCACTGTCGATCAGCGAATCAGGCCGCACTCTCGTTTGGTTTTGCGTTAGTGTATATTCAGAAATGTTCCTGATTTTCCTGAAAAATTTAAGTTTGCTTTCAGAATAAAAATGTTGAGAACAGAATTCCTAAAAATTCATAAAATTCTACTGAAAAAAAAAAAATCTAAATCACAAAATGCTATCTATTAGACATAACTAAATAAATATTAATATTATCACCATAGTTCTACAAAACATTCAAATATTTGATTAAAATATATGTTTTTCTTTAGTACGTATGGAATCTGTGTTGTACTGTGGAACTCGGGGATAAAAAGCAGAAGTTACTCACATGCTTCCGGTTCTGGTTGAGAAATCCTAACGCAGATGAACGCAAAACTTCATTCTTAAACGCCACCAGTTTTCACTTCCTCTGTGTGAATCTCTCGTTTCTTACTCACACGATACTCTTCCAAACACCAGTGTTAATTTCTGATCACATGACCCAGTGTGTACTTTGGACCCTGGCTTTTTGTACCAGTGTAAACTCTGACATTGTGTACAACACACACTTGACTCACAGTAGAGGTGTGAGCATCACTGTTTTTATCCTTTCATTATGTCTTTATGTATCTAATCATCATTTTTTTTTAAACTAATTTAGTAGGTTCCCAAAATATGAACAGGTTAATAATTTAAACCACACAGATTGTGACCCTACACTCCATGTACACTCCTATAGCAATGAATATGTCTGTTTTCACGGTTTTTCAGCTTCATATCTGACCCGCTTGCTCAACGTTTTTGTTGGGTTGTTGGCAAATCTACTTCTTCCTCTTTTCTTCACTACTCTTTTGTTGTGTAACCGACTCTGAATACCAGGAACTTTCCCTGCATAAATACTGACGTAACTTTTGGACTTGTTTCTCTGACTCTTTATACAGCTGATTAAACTCGTTATTTAATCGTAATACTTGTAATTAATTGTTACTTAATTTGTATTAAGTTTTCTAAAGGAAATTGTGCCAGATTGCAATGTATTCTGGGTAATTTTTTCAAGTCTCATCATCAGTGTAATGAATTTTAGTCTAATAAAGTCTAATATGCTGAGTGTGATTCAAACACAGTTAAAAGTTGAAAGGAAGTGTGTTAGAAACTACCGGAATGCGGCCTTTGTGTTAAGTGTGTTAAGTGTGTTAAGTGTGTGTGTGTGTGTGTGTGTATATACTGATAAGAGCTTGTGCCTGTAAATCATTAAACACTGTCTCTCTAATTCAGGAAGATGAAATGAAGGAAGGAGTTTTGTTGTGTTCTGTACATTTGATACTGCATTATTAAACACTATGTAGGGTGTATTACATGTTAAGTACACACTGTTCCTGCAGTAGTACACACTACAGTCAGGTCACGTCAAGGATTTCAGATTTTTGGATCATTTGCATCTATAATGCATCTTCTCCTAAACTATATTAATATTAAAAAGATCAAAACTCAACAGAAAATTTTTATTTAACTGTTTTTGTCCATTTGTACGTTTGAAGAAAGCTTTAAGCTCCGCCCACTTCACCACACGTCATGTCCTTATATACAGTACAGATCAGTCTATGCGTCATTATAACATACCTAAGTTTCATTTACGAACCTTATAAAGCACACACACTAATTAAAGTGGAAACAAACTTTACCAAATTAAAATAAACATTTAAACACATTTTCTATTTCTATTTTCTAACACACGTTCAAAATTGTTATTTTTTCCATATTCAGAGCAAAAAATCTCAGTTCAGAAGCATATTAAAGACGAACATTTCACAAAATGTTGATTATTTCTCGGATTTACGTTAGATTATATACTGAACATGGCGTACAGATTTTTTGTAACGCCGCACATGACGTTTTCTTGATTAAGCAAATTATTTTTCAACAAACTTTTCTGTAAAATGTTTCTTTCTCTTGAGTGTGTCTTCACAGTGAAATAATCGTTTGAACTCTAACAACATTCAAAAAGGGTTTATTACGTATCTAAAATTTAACATTTATTTATATTTTATACTTAATAAAAAAAATATACCACAGAAAACTATCGCTAGGTCGCTAAAATCACCACAGAAGGCTATTGCTAGCTCGCTAAAGTTACGACAGAAGGCTACTGCTAGCTCGCTAAAGTTACGACAGAATGCTATTGATAGCTCGCTAAAGTTACGACAGAAGGCTACTGCTAGCTCGCTAAAGTTACGACAGAATGCTATTGCTAGCTCGCTAAATTTACCGCAGGCTATTGCTAGCTCGCTAAAGTTACGACAGAAGGCTATTGCGAGCTCGCTAAAGTTACGACAGAAGGCTATTGCGAGCTCGCTAAAGATACCACAGGTTATTGCTAGCTCGCTAATGTTACCTCAGAAGGCCATGGTTAGCTCGCTAATATTACCTCAGAAGGCTATTGCTAGCCTGCTAATGTTACCTCAGAAGGCTATGGTTAGCTCGCTAAAGATAACAGGATATTGCTGTCTCACTAAAGTTACCACAGCACACTACTGTTAGCTCGCTAAAGTTACCACACAGGCTTTGTAATAGATAGATGCAGAAACTTTTTTTGTACAGTAATAAATCCATGAATAAAAACATAAAAAAAATTTATTCAGCACAAAGAATAATATATTTATCTTTCTGGTGCTAGCTTGCTTAAGTTAACACAGGAGTGTCATTATAGCTAGCTCCAGAAAGTCACATCTACAAGTTTTATCATGCATGAAAACACATAAAAATACATTTATTGAGCAGAAAGAACAATATATTCATCTTTCTGACCACTGGAGTGCACAGTTGCAGACAGTTTTTGTGGGGTACAGTAACACCATGAAGAAAATTTGACTCCATATTTCAGACAAAAATGAGTTAAACATCTGTCATATGAACCAAAATTATTTGTTTGTTGCATCGTGTGAATGTTTTGATTGATCTCAATACCCAGAAACCTTAGTCTTTGAGAATAAAAAAAAACATGCTAACACACAAAAACTGAAATAAAATTAAAAGAAAAAAAAAAAAAAAATCAAAGAATAATTCCTAAAAAATATACCTAAAACTTCTACTTGGTACTAACATGTTAATAACTCAAATATCTCATGTTATAGGAACATAATAGTTTGATGGTAGATTTTGTTTAATACTTTTGGCAGCATACGGTTTTTGACTGTAAAAAATTAAAGCTAAAAAAATCAGACCAGTGTTTTTTTTTTTTTTTTATGCTATATTTGAGATGGCCCAGGCGAAGGCGAGTTCACCCTCTTTGTCGTTTTTTTGCTTGCGTTTCTTCCTCAGCAGGATGAGTTTAGGGTTCCTCAGTAGGGTGTACACGAGAAGCCAGCGAGTGCGAACTCGGTCCTTTGTTATAGGCTCTGGAGAACAGAATAGAAATAAAAATGTGTGTATTGCTAACCAAATAAGGAGACATGACTGGAAACACTGGGGTTTGAGTTCATGTTGTCTAGCTAAATATGCTGATCTCACTTGTTACCTGAATTTAAGCGTGAATATTCGCCGTCTTGGACACTCTCTGAAGTATGTTTGAGCAGCAGGTGGCAGAAACACACCAGAACTGGATTAGTGTGATAATGATCTGCCATTATCATTCCCACCCACATACAGTAACCTGAGAACGAGTAACAGAATGAATAGAAGAATGAACAAATGGTTTGGTAATCTTCTCAATCTCGCTGCTTCTATGCACATTTGGTGTTAAAACCTGGTGCTTTATGGGTAATAAACTTGGCAATCTGCTTGCTATCCATGTTGTCACAGTAATCCCAATCTGGACCCCTGATCAAAAGGTGACCATTCATCACTTCAGTTCCAGAAGAAATGTCCAAGTGGGTCCAGCGTCCCTGAAAATAAGAAGCACTAAAACCAACACCATTCCCTATTTTATCCCCTTCTCCTCCACTCTGCCCTTCCTCCCCCATCCTCCATGTTTTTATGCACAGTGGTGAGGTCTTGGTGGATTCCAGTTCCTCAGTGCATCTAAACTTAGTATATCTGTTCTGCACAAACAATATATTATTTGCGGAGTCTTGCCAACCTTGACATCAGCGCCTGGTATAATGCCATTGATATTCCTGTGTCCTGACCCCTGCATTGACTCTTGTCAACTCTTTAGATTTTGCCCTTTTGTTTTGGATATTTCTACCTTCTGCATTTGATTGTTGCCCATTTGATGATTTTGATATGGGGTTGTGTCTTGGATTTCACAATGCACCTCCTGCACATGGATCTCGAAATTTATGTTACAGTAGCATTGAGGTGGTGTTCTTTCCCTGCCTGATCCAACTGTTAATCATGGGGACAAATTAGATAAATTTTCTTTGGGAGATAATCACTGGGGAGGTTGGCTGCTGCTCTAGAAAAGAAGGACTCAGGATTGTTTGGGGATGTCAAGAGATGGTCACAAGATGAGATTCTGAGGCATGCCTTCAACCAAGAGAGAGTAATCAAAATGTTCAATTAGTCCAATTACTGTTACCTTGACTTTTCAGAATTATATAGAGTGACACAAGACTCATCATAATCCCAAATCAGATGGGCATCTAGGGCAGGAATTAGGGATTATAAAGTAATTTACTTAGTATTAATCAATCAAGGATGTCACAGGACATCCTATTTGCTCTGGTTATGTTATAGAAAACATTCTTTATAATGTTAGCTGGATGATTTTTAATGACATGCATTAGCTAGTTACATAAGTTAGCTTGAATCAAGCTGTAGACAGTTTTGACTAACGTAGCCTGCAGTGTTGGCTGCTGCTGTGAACTGCTAGTATTAAACTCCTTGTACTTAAGAAAAAAAAAATCCTAAAAATAATAGAGAAATGTCAACACTGAACTGCTATAAAGTCTAAAGAGATGTGCGGTGGCAATGGGATATAACAGTGAACACAACCAGAAATGAGACTAACAGATGAGTTTAAAAGGAAAAACTACAGTCTTACTCGTGTCCTGCTTCTCGAAGCCCTCTGGCATTATGGTCCGCTCGATGCGCGATAGCAACATCAGGCCCACGGCGGCACTTTTAATTAACCGCAAAAAGCAGTTCATCACGCCCAAGATCATGTTACAGAAGAAGAAGAAGTAGTTAAAGTTGTGGAAGGCCTTCCTGAGGAGGACAGAGAGATAGGAATTAGACAAAGACATAGACTGAGGGTGAAAAACACACATCCATAAACTGGTGAAAGAGTGTTTCTGAATGCTGAGAAAAAAAGAAATGAACCACTACAGATTTCAGTAGTTCTGTTTCACGTCTCAGGACAACCAGAACCAGTGAGATTCACCCGAACACCTTCTTGTGTACGTGAGCATTCATGCCAATAAGTTATCCCGAGTTATCCTGTTTAAAATTTGAACTAAAAGTGGACTTTTCCTGCTCGGCTTGGTTTCCCATCCATGTTAATTAACATTCGTGTTACCTGTTGTTGAGTGCTAACGGCTTGTCTTCATCCGTAGGTGAGATTTTGTCTTGCAGGAAAAAGATATGGCTCAGCATGCGCTGCAGCCCCATCAGAGCCAATAAGATGAAGAAATTCGGCCTGATTTTCATAAAACACAAAGCTGGGATCAGATTGCAGCTTCTAAACCTCTAAGCCTGTTAACTGTTATCATTTCTACTTAATATACTGTATAATATAATTTTTATATGTCAACTTTTTGTACTGGATACTGCTGTATATAAATATTTAAACAAATAAGCTAAAATGATGGAGGCTTTCAAGCACTCCAGGGCCAGTAGAACAGAAGTACTACTACCCGTCACTGGAGAAAGAAACTGATTGGACTGATGGATCAGAACTTACAGACTCACGCCCACCCACTGCAGCCAGTAGAGAAATCCGTGTTGCAGGATCGGTGATATGACCAGGTATACAAACACCAGGCCAACCATGAACATCGCCATGTGCATGATCAGATAACCTGCAAATTTTATGTTTATTTACTGACAGTCCTACTGTGGTCTAGCACAACTGTCCTTGTTGTTAGAAAACATAAGAACATTAGAAAGAAATGCATTTAAATTATTAATATTAACATAATATAATATTAACACTCACCCCACACGGAGAAGGCGATCTGATAGCCAGGATACTTCAAAAGCCCCATCTGGAGGAGGGATTATGATTATGATTATGATTTAATGTTAGCAATTACATTTACCAAGTAAATAACAAAAACTAAAAGGTGATTTAGGTTTTTTTTAAATTATTATTATTATTTTTTTTGTAACACTTATGCTAATTTCTTTGTGGATTCTGGGCCATTTTCCCTGAGTATATTTTCTCCCCAATTTGGTCACCTGCTAGCTCTCTCCCATCATACGACAGCTACCTACCAGGGAGGGTGAAGCCAGCTATCTGCATCTTTTCAAACTGTTGCTCATGCTGTGTCACATCGCACAGTAACACACTCAGAGGAAAGCGCTATCTGCCCTCGTCCACATACACGCAGACTCCCGTGATTGGCTACTGACGCTCTGATCTCCACCCAAAGACCACAGAGAAGTTTGCTCCCTTGAGTCCCGGGCACAGATGTCTGTAGCACTGGTGGATTTAATCTCGACAAGGAGAACGGTTCTGTTTTGCACCACTGAGGTGTGAGCAGTCCAGTGAACCCATTTCTGGACTGTTGTTATGGTCAGCGGAGGAGACGGAACGTCTTACTGATGTATAAAACAAAAATTCAAGAGCAAACATGATTTGGAGCTCCGCCCCCAAACGACCCCAGAATCGGTCCTGGATGAGGGCTCAATTAATCAGACCAAGTGTGAAAATGTCCTTAACGGGAGTTGTGCTTTAGCGCTTACTCTACAACACACAGTAGTTACAACACTTGTGTGTACATAAATTGGAGCTGCTAGCGTGTAAATATATTGTGTGCAATTGTCTGTAAATAAACTGTGTGTAATTGTGTGTAAATAAATCGGAGCTCTCGAGACAGCTCCACTCTGATTGCATCACCTGATCATTGTTACACACTTCTTCATATGACACATGAGGAAGGAAACACACACTCACCACTCCATACACAGGGTCCAGTTTGTATGTCTTTGGCAAGTATTTTTTTTCTCCAAGTCGCAATGATTGCATGTGCTTCCTGTCAATGGAATGAATTCATAAAAGAATGAGTGAAGGAAGGAAGAAATAAAGTCTAAAAAAATGAAATGGAATGTAAAGGCCTTATTGTAAGATTTACAAATGATGTGCAATGGCCATGAAAATTGTACTAAAATGCCATAAGTACGTAATAAACATCACATCGGTTGCCGTTACAGTAAAACACTGAGTGCCGGCGTGGTGTGATGTAGCGTGGTTCCTGTTACCACCTTGAAGTTCGACGAAACGAGGTCTTGTTCTCACTTTTAGAAGTTATAGCAGCTATAAACAGTCATTCCATCACCAGCCTCTCTTTTTCCTCTCATGTAAACTTTGTCAGCTTGTCATGTTATCATAATCGTATTCTCAGTGATTGTTTAATAGCACAGTAACCTATAACCTATTTACTCATTAGCTAGATGACATTAGCAGATACATGAGTCAAATTTATAGCTAATCTTAACTTTTTTTCCCAGTAAGAGTGTGTGGGTTTTGGAAGCTAATTTGGGGCTATGATACGATTTATAATACAAAACAATATTCACTCAAAATGAATCAAATTTCATGCTCCAGCGTACCTGTAATACACCAGCACCTGGCTAATGTGGATGACAGACGTCAGGGTGGCACAAGCTGCTGACATATACCAGGTGTCTAAAAGCAAATCATCATTTAGCATTATTCAACACATGAATTAATCAATAAACACCTGACTGTTTCTAGCTGTTTTCTGAATCAAATAACAGACCTGCAATAGGAAATACTGCACAAATATTGTGATATACTGCACTAAATATTGCACTAAAAATTTAACGTGTCATATCATTACAATTCGATAATTAAATAATTAAATCAAATAATCAATAAATCAATCAAACAATTAAAGACAGAGAGAGTGAGCTTACATGTGACATAGTTCAGGTGTGTGTAAAAGGATGTTTGATCCAATAAATCTTTTAAAAATGCTTTCCAAAATGCATACATTTTTGAGGTCAACCACCAAGAAATTATCTGCTCTGATGTTACCATCTACAGAGGAGAAACAGAAACACACACACACACACATATACACACATATCTCCTGCAGCAAAGTACCAGCAAAAACATCAGCATTGTCCTGGTGCTAGTGCTAGCGATCCTCGCACAGTGACCACTCTTTCATTTATACTGGACTACTAGTTTTAAAAATGATGAAAAACAAACAACAAAAGAATGATTTTGCTCTGATTCAGATTCAACGAACAGATTCTTCCAGTAAATAGAAGCGTACGGTATGAGATGGGTGTCTAGACCACCAGCTTTAAACACAAGTACTCACCTTTAAAACAAAAAATCAGGGAGAGAAAATGCTGACTAAAAAAAGAAGAACGAATGGCTTTTCCCCCCTTTGCAGTCAATGTAATATAATGTAAGGTGAATGGAAAAGACAGCTTATAAATAAAAATAAAAGCCGGAGTCAGTGCAAATGTGGATTAATTTAGCAATATCTTCCACAATCATTATTTAGCAGCTTATAAAATAGCATTTGATCCAGCTTATCTTATAGTTTTCTGTAAGATATTACATCAAGGTCATGAAATCATAGCGTGTGCATGGGATGGAGGTGATTCCCCTTCAGGAACTCGAGCTGCGTCGAAACGCTATGGGAACGCCTTCCGAGTATGGTTCTCGGACCTGATTTCCCTTCTCGACGGCTCTCCATGGGAGATTCCCGTCAGGAGGGACCTCCACTCACAGGTGGGGGGCGACATCCTTCACCCCCGCCCCGAGTTGTGGAAGCTGTGGGTGTGGCCTCTGAGGGGGCACAACTCAGAGCTTCCGGTCTCTCAGCCGAGGTTGTTGAGACCATTCTCCAATCCAGAGCTCCCTCAACGAGGAAACTGTACGCCTTGAAGTGGAAACTTTTCATTCCTGGTGCGGAGACCACCGGCTCGACCCAGTTAACTGCCCAGCTGGTACAGTGCTGGAGTTCCTGCAGGCCCGTCACTCTGCGGGGTTGACCCACTCCACCCTGAAGGTTTACGTGGCAGCCACTGCAGCCTACCACGCCCCTCTTGGTGGTCAGTCCGTGGGCAGACACCCCCTGGTTACACGTTTCCTCCGCGGTGCGCTGAGGCTCAGGCCTCCGGTGCGATCCCGTGTCCCGTCTGGCGGCGTGGGCATACTAGTTCCCATGGCGTTTCAACGCAGCGTCTCATTCCCTGGGGGAACCATGGTTACATACGTAACCTGGAGACGTTTCATCACGCTTTTAATGCACTAATGAACTGAGTTGTTGAAATTATACATCATAAATCACCTCAGAGCAAGATGCATAGCCCATGCTCTTATTATGGCATGTCTGTTTTCACTTCCTGGTCTCTTCGCCACACTTTTGCATCATTGGTGTGTTTTGTATTAGTTTGGAATTATTTTGTCTCTTTAACCCTGCTGTTTCTTAGTCCCAGTGTAAAGTCTTTTCGTGCTTTACGTCATTAGGTTTCAAGCAATTTTTCTTAGTTTTTATGTTTTCCTGTTTTTCCTGGTTATACTTCCTGGTTTAGACCCTCGCGTTTGTTTTAATTTGATGCACGCTGCTGTAAGAAAAAAACTGCCAACAATTTGAAGAATAAGCTGACCCAGCACTCATCTGCTACAGTTACAGTTTGCATCAAGAAACTGGTGAGTCAACAAGTGTACAGTTTCTCCATCTCACAATAACACATCACATGGCCTAAATACAGCATAAAGACTGAAACACCACACACACACACACACACACACACACACACACGTACCACGTACACTCCAAGGAAGGACAGCACGACAGTGGCGATGATTCTGTTTGGGAATTTAAAATACGGATCCCATTCGTACACTTTCGTCTTGAACCAGCTCTTCTGCACGGACCTGGAGTGTAAAATATGTGTTACTGTGTGTGTGTGTGTTTCTGTGTGTGTTCCCTAATGTGTGTATGACTCAGTGTGTGTACGTACGCTTCAGCAGGCCATCTCAGTAAACGTTGTACATATTTGTACTCGTGCTTCTTCACTTCCTCCTGCAGAATCCCATACAAACATTCAGAAAGAGACACACACACACACACACACACACACACACACACACACACACACACCACACTCTCACAAAACTATCACAGGTATTTCTGATTGTTATTTCCTGAACAGCAGTTTAACAGCGCCTGGTGAGGAAGTGTACATGCTTATTCTATGTTTATGGTCAGCATTGGGATTAGCATTAAAAAAACGGTGGAAAAAAAATACTTTTCATTAATAAAAGTTAAGAATGAGCCGTGTGTATGTTTTTCCGTCAGTGGTGGTCATCTGTCTTTAAGCTGTGTGAGCATCTGATGGAGAGAAGCCGAGGTGTGTTTACATGGCAAACACAGGGCTCTATAATGCACTATAATGACCGGACTGGTGTAGCGTTTGTCCCTGCTGTCTGAGAGGACAGACACCACTGCATTCCAAGTGCTGTTCCGTGTCAAGATGGAAATCCTTGACCTCATTAGTGCTTTTATTTTCAGGAATCTCTAAATAATACCACTCGGCTGTTACTAAACCATTACGTTAAAAATCCCTTTCTTCCACAGGCCCCGCCCACGCATATACAGTCTTGTACTGTGTGTTTTCTCTTGAAACGGAAAAACGCAAGAAAAGGCAGACACGGAGACGATAGCGAGCGTGCCGCTTGTTTTTTTACTTTACTGAACTCGTCTTTTTTTTCCCTACAGAGATGAGCATGTGATGTAAGATTAACTCGGAGAAGTCAGCAATAAAGGCTGAACACACAAAAATACACTACAGCGTGTCCCGAAAGTCTCCAGACATAGAAATGAACACTTTTTAGCAAAATGGAGCTTTATTTACAAAACGTTCTCTACATGACTCTACATGCCAATACTATGTAAACACCCAGAGGTCTGAGGAGCTTGTGTTAACACATCAGCTGTTATGCGGGTAACCGCATGTCCATCGCAACCTTGCGACAGCTTCCTGATCCAGCCTTGAGAATGATTTCAATACCTTCTTCTCACGTCAAGTGGAGTTTATGGTCATTCAACCGTATACAGCCAGTTAGTCAGTTCTTTTGTCAAAGGCGTTCTTAAAAGCTATCTGAAAATATAATATAAGATAAAGTAAGTATGGGATGTTTTGGAAGATATTTTGATAAAAAGTGTTCATTTATCCTATGTATGGAAACTTCTGGGATGCTGTATTTTTAAAAAAAAAAGATTCACATGCACACACAAAACACACGCAACAGGCATGTACAGGTTCACACTGCTCTACCAGCATTTTCAAAAATATACGTATTCATGTCCACGTGAAAACAATCAAAATGGAGTGTAATATTTCAAAAAGCTTTTTTTTTAGTACAAACAGAAGAAAAAACATTTTCAAAAATATCCGTATACATGTGGACAGACCTCCGGAGCTTTCAGGTCTCCACTGAGAGAGAAGGAAAATAAATAAACGCCTGATGGAAAAGACTAAAGGCTCTTATGTTTTTACGCACGCGCGGTGTAGGTGTGTGTGGACGAGCAATTTTTGGAAAATGTTTGAAAACGCCAGTGTAGATGGAGAGCAGTTAAAAACAAAAATGCAGTTTTCTGATCTATGAGGTTGAGAAACTGGCGGTCTTCTCAAATTTGATCTAGTTTTTTTTTGACATTCATGTGTGTGTTTGTGTGTGTGTGTGTGTGTGACCTGGTTGCTGTGATTCCTCAGGCGGTTCTGCACACCCTTCACTATGATGGAGCCAAAGCGGCACAGCACGAACCCCAAGCACAGTAACTGCGGGACATCAAAAAACTGCACACAAGAACACATTTGGTGGGAACAGATTTGATTAAATGTGATAAGCATGAGATCGGATTATCTGTGGATGGTGGTTCACTTACCCACTCTGACCACATTAAATAATCCACGAAATTATCATCTGATGCTATTTCTCTGCACCAGATCAACTTCCACATCAGTGCAACGAACCTGGAATCACACACACACACACACACACACACACACGAAATGAATAATCCTGTATGTACTGTACGCAGCTAAAGGGTTAAACAAGGCTGATTACTAGCTCCAGCTCCACAAAGCTCTCACAACATCACACAGATGCCCTTGTCCTGCTCGCTCATTCCCACCCAGCCGTACGAAAGGCGCCTGTAGTGTATCGTTCACTGGCTGAACACCCAAAAACACCAACCTCCTCAGCCTGTAGTATGTGGTTCTCTTCTCACGGTATTCGGCGGGTTCTGATCTCCGGCCACGTCCGTAACACGCCATCAGCGGCGAGTGAGACGGCGAGTGCGAGACGATGAACGTGAACGAGGTGGATTATTTTACTCTTTCGTTATTTACTCTTTCTCAGACCGGGCCTGAGAAAGAATCTGAGAATAGTCTTCTTGTACGCAAAGGTAAAATCATCATAACGATTAAAATGTTTGAAGTAAAATTCAACCCCATGTGTTTGGGTGTATAAAATTTTCCAAAAAAAATGTCTTCTGGGATGTTTTTTTTTTTTTTTTAAAAGAAGGAGATATAAGGAGACTATAGAGTGTTTGTAGCTTTTCCCCAAACAAACAGTTCACTGCAGCAAAAGGAAACCAGCAGTTGGAGAAACAGGAGCTCTCAGGAGTGCATCTGTTTCATTCCTGCTCATTTTCTGACTGAGGATTTGTCCTTAAGACCATTAAAGCAGAATATTTTTGACATTTTGAACTTGGCTAATTTTTTTGCCCAGAAGTATATATATATATATATATGTGTGTGTGTGTGTGTGTGTGTGTGTCTAGTGAGATAAAACTGCTGAAAAGTGAAGGAAAAGAACTCAGGAAAATAAAACAGGGCCTGTTCAGTTGTCCCAAGCCTGCCTGCTGTCTGCTCACTTCCACGTGAACCTGTCAGAGTCACACAGCGCAATGCCAAAGGGGTGAAAAGTACCAGGAGAGTGAATACAGCAGCCCCAGAACTCCTCCAAGCAACCGGTGTGGTGTTGAAAGACAGGCGAATAACGGCATGCAGGTAATGCTTAGAACCAGCGCAGTAAACAGAGCCACCAAAACTGAAACACACACACACGCACACATGCACACACACAAACACACACACACACACACACAAACACACACAAACACACAGTCCAACTGTGAGACAAAACAACACATTATACATGATTCAGGTGTGAAAGAAAGCAGCCAAACACATCTGCAAAATCAGATCTGCCAATTCTGCCGTCACACTAACGAGTGACAAAGCGACACGTGATCATTCGTTTCTCTGTATGTTACAAAGCCGAGCATGTAACACGTACGTCACACAACCGCTCTTCACTCTGATTAGTGTGTTATTTAATTTCTCTTTAATTAGTTAGCTTTAGAAGCGGAATACACACAAGCGACAACAGCAACACACAGTCACAAGAAACAATCTCCAAGCAACGTGCGCTTGCTTTAATCATTTAATTACTATTAATATTAGTATTAATTATTGATTTTATTAATTGTCCAAGTAAGTTTATTAAAAGCATTATTGTGAACAAAGCCTTAAAAACTGTGTTTAAGGGCGTGATACTGTAGGTAGTGTAGTGTACCTTGTAAGTACGACGGCACGTCAGCTATTCTGATGCTGCGGAACATCAGACTCATCATGAAGGGGGTCACGGCACCGAAGGCAAAACCGTAAGACCATCGGTTCTGCATCTTGCCTGTGAAGTCCAGGGGTCTAACAGTATACGAGTAAATCCACCTCAGATCAACAGACTTAAAATAAAATGTTTCTGACTGACAGATTTGCTTTATGCTTTAAAGTCACAATCCTAAATAAATAGTGAATAGTGTGAAATTTCAGGCTTGTGTCTGTATTAGTGTCTGAGATAGAGAGACTTTAAAAAGGGGGCGTGGCCATAATTTTACTGTAAAAACGAGTTTTACAGAAACATTTACAAACTTCTATACAGTAAGTCCTTCCTTTTAAACTATTCATGCATGAAATTCTCAGGGATTGTTGTCTAGTATAAAATGTCTTTAACTTATAAAATAGAAGGTCCACAGCTGCATATTTACCATTTTATAGCCTGCTGAAAATTATTTAAAAAAAAAATAATAATAATAATTACTTTGGGCCTCAAACATGAAGCTGGTACCTGGAACCAGGCTATATTTATCATCAAATACGTTCTGTTTTACATCATTATTAAATCAGAAAGTTTGAGTTATGTTAACAATAAGAATTCAGATTTATTTACAAAAATATAACAATAAACTACAAACGCACACCACGAAGCCGAATCGGCCGCTCAGACAGCAGAATCTCCTCTCACAGTCCCAGATCTTCTTCCTGCGCTCCACAAATGACAGCAGGAGTATAATAAACACCTGCAGCAAAGTCACACACACACACACACACACACACACACACACACGGGAAATAAGGCTTATTCATTAAATTAAATATTTATTAATTAGTTCAACATGAACAAACGTATTTCAATATAATTAGCTTCATTCATTTTCTCTAATTTGCAAACACATACTACTGTCATTAATTAAACAACGACACGTGGTACTTTTTATCCGTTTATAGTTACATTTAATTTTAATGAAACGAGTGAGTTTCTGTTGTCGCTTACGTTATAGCAGCTATAAACAGTTGTTCCCTCACCAGCCTCTCTTTATTCCCTCTCTTCAATTTAATAAGACAAAAAAATAAAAGAAAATCGCAGCTTGTTACGCAGGTTAGTAAGAAACCGCAAAGAAGCGTAAACTCCTCTGTCCTGAAGACGTCGGAAAACTGCTGTTATAGAGAATGAATCAAAACCAATCGGAATCCAGAACTCAGCAGTGCTGGATGATGCTGGATGATGCTGGATGATGTCAGCACATGGAGAGGTCGAGCAAAACACAAAATCATATTTCATTAAAAAAAAAAAAACGACAAAAAACCAAACAAAACAAAACAAAAAAAAACAAATGAAGGATTCACTTACAGACACCAGCAGACTCAGCGGCGTAAAGAGCGAATTAAAAGTTTTACATTGCTGCAATAAATCTGTTTCGCTCCTAAAAAAACAGACAAAGTTGAAATTTAGACAGATCCAGAGAACAGACACAGAGCAGCTGTTTATTTCTTACATGTGATCGAACATAGAGAACTTGTACAATCCTGAGTGAAATAACTCCTATACGATGCGTGATTTATTCTGTGAGAATAAAATCAGTCTAAAATGGTACAGAATGAAGCCACTGACACTTTAACACCTGCTTAAAAGCTGCACATAGTTTGTTCTACTGAACCAGTTTGATTCATTAAAAAGAATCGGTTCAAAAGAGTGACTCGTTTACGAGTCAGCCTTCACTACAGCATTGTTTACGATGCAGGCGTGATGCAGCGGGGATTTTAACATGAACATAACAGTCGTTACTTCTACAGAACGCAGCAGAGAGCCGGAGCTGATGGTGAGATCAGCAGATACTCACGTGGGGTCTGCTGGAACTTCCTGGCCCTGTTGGGAGAAGAAGAGATGATGAGTGAGCTAGTGTACTCAGAGGAGCGAAGATTATGAACCCAATCTCCCAGACTCACTAGCAGCAGATACTCTAAACGTTCTCTCAATGATCTTTTTTTTTAAACATTTTTATTCATGAAACCAAAATTTTGATCGAGTGGATCTCAGAACACAAGCTCTTCTTCTTCTAAAGCTTAAAGTCTCTCCCTGTCACTTCTTCCCTCTTCTTTCCTCATCACAGTTTTTATCACATCTTGAGGATTAATAATAAAAATAAATAATGACGGCACAATAATCACTTCCACGCTGTGTTTATTCACTGAGGGGAAAATCCAGCGTTACAGAATCTCACTCAGAAACCGGGAACATGTCTGTGCAGGAGAAGAGGACGAGTGGAGGAAAGGAAAGAGAGTCGCTTCTGCTGGACTGCAGCTCAGAGAGTTAAACAGAAATGATAAAGCTGCCATTTAAATCACGTTGCGTTTAATCACACGATGAAGGAGTGACATGACGAGCAGAAAGAGCATTTAATAAACCCTCAGCTGGAACTTTAACTCTGAACTGAGAAGCTCAAAGTCATTTAGGTTTTCAGTTTCATACTTCTTTCTGAAGCTAATCCTCTTAAACCAACAAACCAACAAAAATATATAAATGTTTTATGAATTGAAATAAAAAAAACAGACTTTAAAAGAATCATCAATGAAATGTAATGAGGAAGATAAATAATCTGTGATAAATGTTCTTATTTTACTGATAGAACTGATATAATTATATAATGAAGTTCTCACCCAATGTTATACATCACATCTTAAATATAAATAAGCATCATCATGAACTGAAATGAAAACAGGACAATCGTGTGTGTGTGTGTGTGTGTGTGTGTGTGTGTGTGTGTGTGTGTGTGTGTGTGTGTGTGACGGGAATACTGGTCTGTTCCGGGAATACCCAGGAATGTTGTCTTAATTGGAATCGGCCAATCGGATCGCGGCGTTTACATGCGTGACTCAATACTAATGATAAATATCGGAACAGTGATGTGCATGTAAACATGGTCACTGATTATGATGCTGCTTCATGGATCAGTTCATGCATCACATCCTGTGTGTAAACGTGTGTGTGCACGGCACGGACTCTGTGCAGGTAGTGTATTAACCTGAGCTGAGCATGTGAACGGTGCAGACAGATGAACAGAGCTGTTCGGGAAATTAATAACCGCTACAATGTCTAATGAGGGCAACAGGAAGTAAAGCTGTGAAGCACTGAATTCTGCGGAATCCTGAACGCACCCTTTCCTGTAACCGCTCACACTAAACGCCGGCTTTACGTCAGCGGAAATACGCCTTCAGCGGTTTCCATGACAACACACTGTGCGTCACGCCGATCTCAGGTTTCAGGATCCGATCGTCTCCCTGAAACTTTTCCCAACTAGAAACTAAATCCTCTGTCTGGAATACGGCTCCATCTCCATGAAGACTCTCTTCACCTCTTATTACATAATCATCAGAATAATCCGAATAATCCGAATCATACTAATACTATTAATAATAGTAAAAAAAGCGGTTTTCGCACTCTTCACAGCACTGACACGGCTCTTCTTAAGGTGGTCAGTGACCTTCTTATGGCCACTGACTCTGGCTCCATTGGCATTTTGATTCTGTTAGATCTTTCCTCTGCTTTTGACACTATCTCTCACAGTATTCTAATCTCACGACTCTCTGCTCTTGGTAT
>CM074943.1:13339115-13351584 GCA_037576815.1 Pangasius larnaudii | reverse complement strand
AGCTACCACCACAGTGCTTTCACTCACAGGAACAAACACCCAGAGAGCGACCCCATGCACTATTTAGTAGAAAAACAGAGAGAGTGAGTGAGAGAGAGAGAGAGAGAGAGAGAGAGAGAGAGAGTGAGAGGGACAGGTGTGTTAGGTGTCTATGAGTAACGCCTACAGCTGTGTGTGTGTGTGTGTGTGTGTGTGTGTGAAGGAACCGGCTCTGTGTCAGCAGTGTTGAGCTCGCGCTCTCACACACGGTAGAAGTGTAGTACACGTGTTAAAGCAATTGCATGAACTCTCTCCGCGCGCGCTGATGGCAGAGTCTCACAGGAGTTTCGGTCTCTTGCAGCGCACGTGCGTGCTGCTGGTGGCCGCGTGCGCCATCCACCTGTCTGTGGTGATCGTCTTCTACCTGAGGAGCTTCGACGTAGTCGCGCGCATCCCGGTGCCGCAGCACGAGCTCGCCCGCGCCCCGGAGACCAGCGCGCGCAACAGCAGTGCACCGGACACACCGGAAGTGGACGCGGAGGGAAATCAAACCCTGCAGTACTGTCCCGAGACTCCTCCACGATTAGGTACTTCTCTATCTATCTATCTATCTATCTATCTATCTATCTATCTATCTATCTCTATTTTTGTCTGTTTTATTACATTACATTACATCACTCTGTCTCTCTCTCTCTCTCTCTCTCACTCTCTCTCTCTCTCACTCTCTCTCTCTCAGAGGGGCCACTGCATGTGGAATTCTCCGAGCCGGTGAAGTTGGACAAGTTGTTGAAGGACACTCGTCTGTCTCTGGGAGGACACTACAGGCCGAGCGAGTGTGTGTCTCAGCAGAAGGTGGCGCTCATCATCCCGTTCAGAGACAGAGAGATGCACCTCAAATACTGGCTCTTCTACATGCACCCCATTCTGCAGAGACAGCAGCTCGACTACGGCGTCTACATCATCGAGCAGGTCTCACACACACACACACACACACACACACACACACACACACACACACACACACGCACACACACACACTTCCTCTACTTAGATATCATGATGTATTGTATATTGTGAAATATCTTTTAGTAAACTTTTACAAAGGTTTCGCTGATTTCCTTCATGTTAATTAATGCACATTCTCAGCGTTTCTCACTTTACATTTAGCCACACCCACAAAACTCCATAAAAGGAGAGCTGAAAACAACAAAATGGCAACTAAGTGGTGAGCGAGCGCCTCCTAAGCACGGCATGTGCTGAATCTTCCAGTAACGCAGCTCAGCCACTGCTTTTGTTTTTTTGTTGCCTAACAGAGCAAAAAATATAAAAAATATATAAACAAACAATTCGATGTAGAATAAAATACTTAAAATGATGCTTTACACTTAATTTGAGATTTCTAGCGATAAAGCATGAGGGCTCGTGGATAGCGATTGTTACGCTTCTATACAGAAATCAGATTGTTACGTGTGTGTGTGTGTGTGTGTGTGTGTGTGTGTAGGACGGTGATGAAACCTTTAACCGAGCGAAGCTGTTGAACGTGGGCTACGTGGAGGCTCTGAAGGATTACGACTACGACTGTTTCGTCTTCAGCGACGTCGATCTCATCCCCATAGACGACCGAAACCTCTACAAGTGCTACGACCAGCCGAGACACCTCTCTGTGGCCATGGACAAATTCGGATTCAAGTAAAAATATAAAAGCGAGACAGAGAGAGAGAGAGAGAGAGAGAGAGAGAGAGAGAGAGAGAGAGTGTGATTTCCCACTGTTTGTTTTTATGCTAATTTTAAATTTGCATGCAGAAATCTGAAAATGAAACAGCACAGAAATTCGAAAAATGCATAAAAGCCTACATGCTTATGCGCCAGTCACTGGTTAGCAGCTGATGCTATGTGCCTTTACAAATTTTCAGCACCTAGCAGCATTTCCTGCTAGCATTGTCCATATATGGTCACAGATTCTTGCTGAGTTTTAGCTGTTTGTGGTTGGATTTATCAACATCAACATCAAATTGCTAAACAGGTTTCAGTCAGACTGGACTCCGAATCATTGACATTTCTCAACATAATTATGGTCTGACATTATCTGACCGCCCCCATGTGACCCCGCCCTGATTTTAACCCCCAGCTAGAAGTCGCACGTGTTCAGTGTCCCTGTGTTTGGTGATCATTTATTTTACTCAGTGGCTCGTGTTAATTAACGTTAGTTGTCTGTATGCAGCTTTGATCAGCGATCAGCGTGGTAATTACAGCAGGCGTGACACACACATACACCCACACATGCACACACACACACACCCACACACACACACACACCCACACACACACACACACACACACACACACACACGTACAACCTGTCCTGCTAATCAGCACTAAAGAATGTGTCAGTAAATGAGAACACTCCGTGTGTGTCTAAAATGAAATTACCAACAAACACCAGGAAAGAAATCATTCGCGGCATAATAAATCATTTTAAATGTGTAGAGAGGAATGCAGGCTGATTTGTGTTTTTCCAGTTCGTGTTAAGGCTAAACGCCTTATGCTAAGTAGTTTGCTAATAGGA
Organism: Pangasius larnaudii; assembly: GCA_037576815.1. Classification (NCBI taxonomy): domain Eukaryota; kingdom Metazoa; phylum Chordata; class Actinopteri; order Siluriformes; family Pangasiidae; genus Pangasius; species Pangasius larnaudii. The sequence goes on along the minus strand of CM074943.1, from coordinate 13,349,039 downwards.
AACAGTAATGATAAGAGCTACGAAACTATTGGTAGCTAACTAGGAGTGGAATTGCAGAACATTAAAAACCATTAAAATGCAGGTCATAATCACATGATCTTCTGTTAATTACAGAGTTTCCTTGTGCAGTTTTCTAATGAAGGGTGCCAATATTTTTATATATTTTAAACTATTTACTTTTTTTTTTCGTTTTATATATATATATATTGCTTATTTCAGCACATTGATCTGTGAAGGTTTTATGTACACTGGGTTATAGTGTGTGTTTGTGTGTGTGTGTGTGTGTGTGTGCGTGTGCGTGTGTGTGTGTGTGTTTAGTTTACCGTATTATCAGTATTTCGGCGGTGTGTCGTCTCTAAGTAAAGAGCAATACCTGAAGATCAACGGCTTCCCAAATAACTACTGGGGCTGGGGGGGTGAGGACGACGACGTCTATAACCGGTGAGACACACACACACACACACACACACACACACACACACGTATGTGATGGGGTCTCTGTTCATTCACAGGTTCACCCGAATCTCCCACACGAGAGAGACGATGGAGAAGGACGGCATCAACTCGCTCAGCTACAGCGTGGTGAGCACGGAGAAAACCAGACTGTACACCAGAATCATCGTGAACGTCGGAAAGCCTCCGCATATTTAAACCGCAAACACGTTTACGCTTTTCCGGCCACTTTAAGGATCGCAGCAGCACGTTAACGAGTTCATCACGGAGAGTAGAGACGGAATTAAAGAGCTGCACGTTTACAGCTCGCCAGAAAGCAACACCACATTTATCTGTACTCCTTTTATTATTATGAATATTTTTATTTCTATTTTTCATTTCTAAGAAGAAGAGCTTGGAGATAAAACACACTGAGAAGGTGAAGGTCTGGAGGTGGAGGGCGTGGTCCCAGATGCAGCTGACCCACACCGACCCAGCAGGAAATACAGGCAGTGTGGCGTGTGCATGTGGTGTCGCATTACACCCCAATTACGTCTGGATGCCGATGAACCCGGTGGGCGTGGCCACACAAAAACATGCCGTAATGTTTAGGGTTCTGTCACAGGACCAGAACGACCTGAAGGACTACATGTCATCAGCCAGCATGTGGAGGCTCAGGGAAACACGAGTACATACACAGTGGCCTCGTCTGAAAACTACTTCCCATAAATACTGCTAACGTGTGTGTGTGTGTGTGTGTGAGAACATTAGGCATGTTCTGGTAATCATATTGTACTATCCTCCATCCTGCAGAATGCTGCGATTCCAGGTGACACTATGCGACGGAAGTCCAGTGTTCGCCGTTGCGCGAGTGAACAAACACAAAATGATTATTAGCTTATTAGTAATGTATTAAAAATATATCCTGATAATATCATAAACTGTGATTTAAAAAAAAAAGGTGTAAAAATGGAATATCAGCACATGCCTAGGGCTCACACTGATTTTGGACCAGTTTGTTTTTCTTTTTCTTTTTTTTTTTTTTGTCAGACTGTTCCTTTAAACTGAACTGAGGATCAAAAAGGCACTTTAAATACATTCACACAGAGATTTGAACCCACAACCTTCCGCTCAGGAATGTCCACGCTGTAAGCACCTGTCACTGGTTACAGAGACTCACCACTCCAAAGACTTAATCCAATCTGAACAGCGTCTTTCTGACAGCACTGGGCTTTGAACCCACAACCTTCTGGTCACTAAGACAGCGTCATTCAGTTCAGCTCTTCAGCCAGTCATCTTTATAGTGGAAGTTGTATGAAGTCTTTCTTTTTGGGCTCAGTATGGATTAAGGGCCTTTCAGTGGTTCTCTGCAAGTGTTGGGGTTTGGACTCATAACCTTCTGGTGATTACAACAGAGACATAATTTAAAAAAAACAAACACCCAAAGCAGAGCTGTTATGGGTTAAGGGCTTTTACTTAGGGAGCCTGTGTTGCCTCTCTATCAGGGATGGGATTTGAACTTACAACCTTCTGATCACTTGAACAGAGCCTTAATTTAAAAAAAAAGTTTTTAAAAGGTTTATGGGTTAAGGGCTCTTTGTCAGCGCTGGGATTTGAACTCGCTACCGTTCGGTTCACTAGAACAGAGCGTTACTTCAGTCAGAATGCTGAGCTGATAATTATCATAATTACAGGTTAAAGCCTTTTCTTCGAGGACCGAAATGGTTCTCTGTCGGTGATGGGATTTGAACTCGCAACCTTCTGATCACCAGCATTTTTTTTTTTTGCTACCACGTGGATACACAGACATACATTAAAAGGGAACAATCATGTGTTTTTCTATGCAATGGGATAATCTGAGCAATACGGTTTTGAATCACATGACCTGCTGTATGGGGATTAAAGGTGAAATAATAAAGCAGATTTGAACTCTACTTGCTGAGAAGTTTAATCCCGGAGCGCAGGCGAGGACGAGTGTACGCACTGAGGGGTTAGTCCCAGGGTGCCACCTGTTAGTGTGTTCTTGCCCCTGCTCCCTCCATTTACCCCCCTGTGTGTAATATCTAGGACACGCCTCTGAGTCATTAGAGGCTTTAGAGGCTTCGTGATCATTTAAACATGATGGGTTAGTCCTCAAGTCCTGATCGCTCCCGTGAGGTGTTGCGGTTAGGCACGGCGATCAAGGACCAACGAGATACCGAGAGAAAAGCTTCCTTTCTTTATAAACAATGTGGTATTACAGTGTAAAATAGGTCTGTGTTCATTCATTCGTTCATTTGTTCTTTGGCTCCTTCACTCGTCACGGCGGTGGTTCTGTGGTTCCGGTTTCATCGGCACGATTGTGATTCTGTGTTATTAAGGTGCGCGACTGCTCTGCCTGACTGAGAACCCGTGAGAACAAAAAGTTAGGAAATTAATACACTACAATATTTAATATCAGAGGTTCTAGTGAAATGAAAGGTTCTCCGGTTTGTTCTTCTGGGAGAACCCTTAAAGTTCTAACTCTGGCTAACTATCTGAAGAACGCTGAGGACAGTTAAAGAGACCTCTTTCACTAGGCTCGTGCTCAGGAGGTCTGAAGCTCCAGCAGAAGTCAGGAAGGGTGTGTTAAAGGCTGCGCTGGACTTCAGGGCAGTTTGCAGCTCGTTTTATCTCTGTTTTTTTTTTTGTTTTGTTTTGTTTTAGCCCTGACTTCCTGGTCTACATGGGAAAGTCCATCCTTCCTACGACACTGTCAGCGGCGTTGCTATTTGCTGCGACTGTTCAGGCAGGAGTCCGGCTTTGCGTTCTTTGCATTTCTCGTCCACTCGGAAGTGTGTATTATCACAGGAGCAGAAACAATGACTGATCAGTTTCCTCTGACAAGTCGCTGCTTACAGTTTGTCGCTGGTGGGCGTGGCCTGATATGCGATGGGAGTGGCTAAAGTGTATACTCTGTGCTGTAGTGCGCTGAAAGGCGGCGGACGTTTGAGATGGAGCCACTTGTGTAAATATGGCTTCTTTCTCAGCAGTGTTTCTGAGCTGAATAAACACAGAGAGCAAACGGAATCATTTCAAATGCTTTAATCTGAGAGTCGTTTTCTTCTAGCGATGCGTGAAGCGTCGTTAAACAAACTCAGCAGCTGCCATCTCTGGCGATTAAGATGTCCGTTTTGGTTTTCCTGCAGAGAAAAAAAAAAAAAGAGAAGACAGGAGTGTTACTTGAATTTAACAGGTTATTTGGTGTCACAGGTACCGAAGTTTACGATTAACAGGAAGTTACAATCAGCATTTTCCTGAAGTTAATTATTTTGCCGCATAAAATATTTACGTTAACGGGAATAAACCTGTGTGAAAGCGAAATTGACATAAAAAGTAAAACTTGAGAAATTTAATTTAGGAAAAAGTTCATTCCATTAAAGATCATAAGATTACAGCTGTAATAATAAGCTGTTATTTTAAGAAACATTCTGATGATTTGACTCAGACATCATTTTGATAAAATTCCTCAATATTAGTGCTTAATTAATGGTTTGATTTTTAGCTTAAACTGACATAAACAGGTTTGTTCTTCAGTGGTATTCATTCACGTGCAGTCTCAGCCCCAGAGTGACTAATTTAATAGTTAAGTTAGCTAAATCAACTCATTTGCATTGACTCCACCCCTTATTTTGAGTACATTTGCATATTCATTAAAGCAAACATGCCACAAAGACATAACATGTTATTCTGCTCATGTGAAAGACACAACACAATGTAAAGCCAGTTAGTAAATCAGCACGTATTTTGTGGGCGTGGCCTGGTGTGTGTTTGTGTGTGTGTGTGTGTGTGTGTGTGTGTGTGTTACTCACAGTCGCTGCACACACAGGACGCACTCGTTAGCGTAGGTCTTTCCATCCGTGCCGCAAACCGGAGCCAAGTTGAGAGGACATGCCATAATTTCTGCCATTTCACTGCAGTGGGGCTGAGACACACACACACACACACACACACACACACACACACAGGAAACATAGAAAAAGTTTTTTTCCTAATGGGGAAGTCTTCTAACTAGGGGGTGCCAAAGCTTTTGCAAATTTGTCCATAATAAAGAATTTGCTTGTTTGTGTGTGTTTGTGTGTGTTTATGTGTGTTTGTGTGTGTTTGTGTGTCTGATGTAAACACAACTCGTGGTGATACACTCACCTTCCCGTACGTTTTGGAAGATCCCTGTGATCCTGAAAAACAAACCAGTTGAACAGATTCAAATTACAAACATAGTGAAAATTAAATGTGTGTGTGTGTGTGTGTGTGTGTGTATCTGTGTGAATGTGTGTGTGTGTGTGTGTGTGTGTGTGTGTGTGTACCTGTAGCTAGGAGGATCAACACGGAGAACAGAAGAATGGACATTCTGAGAGACAGTGTGTGTCACGTATCACTTACACAGAGGGAAATATGGCGCATGGTGGGAAAACACACACCTGTGTACACACACACACACACACACACACACACACACACACAGAACTCATCCCTGCGTTCACTGATAAGCAGGTTTAGCGTTAATTATTAACACACTTTTATATAATACCATGTTCTCAGGTGTGTGTGTGTGTGTGTGTGTGTGTGTGTGTGATGTCACCTGCTCAGGGTCCACCTGAACATGTACCTATTAGAGCCCTATACTGTGAGACTCAAGCGCTATTCAGAAGTTACGTGAGAGTTGCGCACATGGGGGTGGAGTTTGTTTAAAACAGAGGCGTGTCTTAGTTAGCTGTCTGACCGTTTGATGTAACAATAGAGCTGCACCTTCAACACCTTCAACACCTTCAACACCTTCAACACCTTCAACACGTCTTCTTTACAGGAAAGTGCATCGAATTAACAAAAACATCTGCACTGCTTTATTAATCTATTTATTAATTGCTTTATCAAGAAGTCAAATTAAAATTGTGCTAACTATCGGCTATCGGATTTTAATGATCTGAATGTGGCTCTTGAGCAGGTGCGTAACCCGACTCTGAACACGCGTAACTTTCACCGATGTAACTTTTCGTTTTTTCTGACTCTGAATGTACGAAGCTTTATTTACTCAAAGCTAAAAGTGTTAACATTTTTTTTTGTAAAAGCCATCATCGTTTATATAAAGCCACAAAGTCACTCACTAAAAAATGAATCAAAAATCACGCACTGATTCGTGAACCGAGCTAGTGACGTAGCTAGCTTCCCTCAACACACCTCTAACAAGCTTTCCGAGCCAGATAAAGGTTTTTGGATGACAAAAAATACAAAATTTTAAGTTTTGATTCTATTAGATTACTTACAGTTTATGTGTTTACACAAGTGTGTTTATTTTCAGGAAACAAACAAACAAACAAACAAATGCAAAGTAATTTTTATTAAATAATTTTATAAATTAAATATACACAGTATAATTGTAATAAACAAAATTATTTATTAATATATTATTAATATATTATTATTAATATATTCATACATTATTTATTAAATAATACAATTTTGTAAATAAATCTATTACATAGTTTAAAAAAATTCAGCAGCTGTGAATAAAAATCTTAGACAAAATCTTAATTATTTTAAACTGAAGTTATTTAACAAGTGTTTTTTGTTGGTTTGTTTGGTTTTGGGTGTAAAATGGATGATTTATAATAATAATAATAATAATAATAATAATAATAATAATAATAATAATAAGCTCTAGCTCTGAGTAACTGAAGATCTGTGACACTGTGTGTCTCCCCCTGTGGATCAGCATGGAGCGGTGATTTATGTCACAGAAGAAGAAGAAGAAGAAGAAGAAGAAGAAGAACAAGAAGAACAAGAACAAACAACTTCCTGTCATCTATAAACACTGTCATAAACACTATGGGGCGGCCATTTTGGACTTTTGGTGGCGTTGTAACAGAAAGCTGGAATGATGCAGATGATCATTAAAGGAAAAACTGAAGTCCTGAAGCACATGAAATATGTTTATATATCAATATTTCATATGTGATTCTGGTGTTAATTTGTTGTTGTATTTTCATTTGGTGAAACCCAGGAGTGTGGCCGAGGTCGATTATGAGCTCGGGGGGAGGATCTGAGGGCGAGGAAGTGTATAAGTTCAGGAGTTGAATAAATCCTGCAGATGGCTATTTGTCGTTATAACGGTTCTAAACATTCCCGGGGGCAACGTTACACATTAAAAAAAAAAAAAAACTAATTTCCTGTCTTGGTCATGCTCACGTCATGTACCAGAGGATTCTGAGCACTCAACAGAAACACACACAGATACACACTGTTGCATAAGAGTCAGAGATCAGATAACAGTATTTTCTGTTGATGCACACAGAAATGCAAAAAAACTCACACACACACACACACATACACACACACACACACACACACATACACACACATACACACACATAGATCGAAAGCTTACAGTGTACATCTCACACACACACACACACACACACACACACACACACACACACACACAACCATGCGAATTCTCGTGCTCCTGACACTCTGCTATTGCACTGCAGGTAGGAACTGCTTTAAAATATTTTTTCTTCTAATGTAAAAGTAATAAATCGGATTTTTCCCAACTTAGAGAAAGCCGTTGTTGTCACATGATCGCGTGAACACGGTGAAATTCTCTTCTTTGCACATCTCAGTTTCTCAGGAATTTGGGGTCAGAGCACAGGGTCAGCCATGATAATAAAAAAATAAAAGACTGCGTGTGTGCTTGTTTGTGTGTGTGTGTGTGTGTGTGTGTGTGTGTGTGTGTGTGTGTGTGTTTAAAGACATGGTCAGAAAATACGCACAAGTGTGTATAAATGTCCGTGTGTTTGTTCTCCATTAATGTGCTGATTTAAATGAACAGTTATGGATGTGTTTTATTGGCTGGTGAAAGACAGTGTGGATTGAGAATGACAGTGTGTGTGTGTGTGTGTGTGTGTGTGTGTGTGTGTGTGTGTGTGTGTGTGTGTATAAATATTAGCTGTGCTTGTGAATACTGCATGTAACGAGTGATAGTGGTTGTGTATGAAAGTAGTGTATGAGGCGAGCGAGCGCACTAAAGATATGCACACGTATCTGCCAGACCCGATGAATTCACGCGATTCACAAACGCGGAACGGTTTGAGAACGAGTGATGAAACTGTAAGATAGTGGGATCTGAGGAGGAAGTGACTTGCTGATTTGGATCGTATGTAAATTACGCACCTGATCTGCGCTGACCAATAGGGATTTAGGATGCGGGCCGAGCGATAATGGACGTCGGCCTTTACACTTCTGTCCATCATCATTTCCCTGCGCCAAGAAAACAGCCAGGGCAGAAGAAAGATCTAGTTACAGTCACTATTTACACACCGTCACTAGTTACAGTCGCTATTTACACACCGTCACTAGTTACAGTCGCTAGTTACACACACCGTCACTAGTTACAGTCGCTAGTTACACACACCGTCACTAGTTACAGTCGCTGTTTGCATTCATTAAGGCCAGGTGTAATGTGTGTTTTTGCTTGAGCTGCATAAACAGATGTATAAATAAAGTTATTACCGTTACTCTGTGCTCAGGGCTCGCTGAGGTCAGACTGGTGGACGGTGATGGACGCTGTTCTGGCACACCGGAGGTCTTCACTGAGGGAGAATGGAGAAGAGTGAACCCTCTGTACTTTACTTATGAAACTGGGGTCATCATGTGTAAAGAGCTGAACTGCGGATACTTGAATAGTTTTGAGCGTAATTTTACATCGTACACCACTGACTTGGTGTCTGGAATCACTATTGTTTGTAGTGGCTCAGAGTCTGCTCTGTCACAGTGCATGTTCATGTCCAACTCCACTTTTTTCAAACTCGACTTCGTTCTCCACTGCTCCGGTGAGATGTTTTATTCCCTTTAATCGTAATGAAGATCAAGAAGATACAAGTAGAGCCAAACTACAGGTTTAAATATGTTTAAATATAGGAGGTTAAATATGTGGTCTACAGGATGCAGGGGGTTGTGTACAAACTGGTCTAGAATAAGTTTAAGTTTTGTGATTTCTCTGTGCTCAGGGGTCACTGAGGTCAGACTGGTGGACGGTGATGGACGCTGTTCTGGGACACCAGAAGTCTTTCACGAGGGAACGTGGAAGAGACTGAGCCAGACGTCCTTTAACAATGAATCTGCGGTGGTGATGTGCAGAGACCTGGACTGCGGAGATGTTGTCAACGTTTCATCTCAAAGAAATTTTGGACATGGCATTAACGAAAGATCTGAACTCAACATCAAATGTATGGGCTCTCAGTCAGTGGTGTCACAGTGCCGGTTCTCCTCTGTTCCTCAGTCAGATCTTCTCAACACCTCCCCTGTACTCGCCTGCTCCGGTAAGAGGCTTAGTGTTATTTTTGTTAATCAGGTTGAGGACGTTATAAAATGAAATATATAAGTTTGTATATAACTGCAAACAAACAGTGGTCAGAACGCAGATCAGATGAAGAATATCCAACCCAGAGGACGATCCAAAACAGGGAGAAACCAGAACAAGAAGCCAGACTCATACACGATAAACAATCAGGAATACAACAGCACAGAAATCACACCATAGCAAGCAACCAGCAAGCCTTTGCACTTTACCTCTGTGTCCATGTGCCTTATATACTCTGAAAACAGGAAATGAGTGTGATAGCTGAAGAAGTGTCCTTAGACTTTGCAGGAGTGTGCCCTCTGGTGGTGTGGAAGTAAAGTGTCCTGGCCAGGAATTTAGAGCAGCAGCTTTTTCTATGCAATCATGGAATTGTCCTGGATTAGATGGTTTTCCAGTTGAGTTTAACACCTGGGGACTCATGGAGAGGGGCTTCATTTATTAGTCATATTTTGTGACAATGAACGGTGCCAGGCAGGAGGAGGAGCACCGTACTGGGTTTTTCTAATCTCCCACGTAATGTTTGCTCATATGGGGTCACGGTGGCTTAGTGTTTAGCACGTTTGCCTCACAGCTCCGGGGTTGGAGGTTCGTTTCCCGCATCTGCTCTGTGTGCACGGAGTTTGCCTGTTCATGCTGAGCTCCATGGAGAAACATGAGTGACCGAGGAGAGGATGAGTTGAGTGTCACTGACATAGCAGTGTTATGAAAACCAGTGCGAGGATGTGACATCACTGAGAGAGTGAGTACACAGCTGTACATTCATACGCTCTGGTTATGTTACTCTCTGGATCAGTTTTTAGTGTGACATCTTTAATACTATTGCAAAGATCACCAAGACCTTTATTTGGTCTTGACTGTGCCAAATCAAATACGCAGACCAGCGATCCAATCATTTGAATAAACTATAATTGTTAAACTCAGTGCAATTTAAAGTTTTTTTTTTTTACTGTCTCTTTGTTTTATTCTTTTGATTTTGTTTTTTAATGTAAACTATATGGGCAAAAGTTTTGTGGAGATCTGACCTGTAGGAATTTGTGCTCATTCAGCTACAGGAGCATTAGTGAGGTCAGGTGCTGATGTTGGGATGTCGAGGAGGTCTGGGGTGCAGTCGGTGT
>CM074943.1:13324759-13329759 GCA_037576815.1 Pangasius larnaudii | reverse complement strand
TTTCTTGTTCTAATCTCTTGCACATTTTTTTTAAACAGTTATTTATCATTTATTTTTCACTGCGGCATCCGTGAGAATGTATTTAAATGTATAAAATATATGAATATATATTTTTTTATCTTTATATGAAGCTTCACTGGTGATTTTAGGAGTAAAATATGACACTTCTAGATGACAGGTGATTCATTTCAGAGTCAGGAGTCGATCTTTACGTTACACTGAACTGCTCTAGATTAAAAAAAAAGAGATTAGTGATCTACTATCATTCAGTTTTACTGTATTTCAGTTCACACTCGCTGAATGTAGTGGCCTGTATCGTGCTCTTCTACAGGAAGTACAGCGCTGAATATTCAGTAATTTAGACAGTATTCTATACTTTTTGCTAACTGAATAACTGAAGCATCACACTATCTCAGTGAAAACATTAGATAAATGTGTTTAGAGTCAAATCTCTAGTGTCAGGAGATCGTGTCCTGTTCTGATTATTATCTGTACCGAGCGTTAAAGAACAGCCGGTCGGTTATCTGAGCGTCGGTGGAGATACGAGCGCGTTACGACACTTAACACCAGCGTAATTAAACGCTTATGTCAGCTTCTTGTTTTCTCTCAAAGTTCACTCGATAGGTCACATGACCTCACACTGTCTCAGTGATGCTACTCTCAGGCACTTTGCTAATCTAAAGGTCAAAATGTCACATCAGTAAAACCAGAGCTGTCCTTCAACACTGAGCACACGTCCGAAAAAGGTCACCTTCACTAACGGACATGTTCAAAGAAGCTTCAATTAAATGAATAGATGGAGATTAGTAGATATTTGTGGCTGTATTTTATTTATTATATTAAATAATACTTAAATTATTATTGATTAATATCATAGTTAATTATAACCATTTATACTCATGAGGAAAGCTTTGTGAGTATTATATTTTATTCATTTTAATAAATTTGTTTATTAATGAAGGAGATTGAAAGCAAGATTACAAGATTAGTGTGAGACAATTTTAAAAAAATTTGTATATTTTGCTTTTCCAGAAGATTGTGATTACATATACATATATATATATATATATATATATAACACACAGATATCAGGTGTGTGCTGATGATTGATTATTTGATAATATCTCAATATTTAACAATGTGGTTATTTTGTTCACAAAGAGTATTTTTATTTTTGGACAATGAGATAAATTCTGTCCCTTTGGAAGTTTTTGAGAACTAGGATTAGGTATCGTGGCATTTCCTGTCCATCCTGAATAAACAGGACCTGCAGTCGCCCAGCATGTGTGTTCTCAGCATGTGTGTGTGTGTGTGTGTGTGTGTGTGTGTGTGTGTGTGTGTGTGTGTGTGTGTTGTTTCAGGTGCGAGTGCAGGCCCGCGACTCGATGACGGCCGTCTTTACAGATTCAGCTACAGAACGGAGCTCGGCCTCAACCGGCCCAAAGGCTCGAGCCGAGGAAACGCGGGGTTTAAGTTTTCCAGCGATGTGGACATCAGCCTGGCCTGGAGGAAACCGGAGAACCATGACGAGCAGCTGCTCAGAGTCCAGGTGAGGAGAACGAGGAACAGCTCAACAACACCGCGTCCCCAAGTGTTTTATTCCTCTTATACCACAACAAGTTGCCGACAATTCAATTTTTAAACACCTCTTTCTCTCTTTCTTTCCCTCAGATCTCTAACGTTCAGATCCAAAACGCCGCCGAGCGCTCGCGCAAAAACAACATCTTCCACAGCACCACCACAAAGGGAATTCTGGGTAGAGAAAAGAACGAGGCGCTGCAGAGACCCTTCATGCTGCTCTGGAAGATGGGCAAGGTAAAAAAACAAAAAAAAAAACCAGATGAACACTAACTCACGGTGCATTAACACTGCAGAGACTGCACAGTGAGGAAATGACTACAACATTGTTTAAAGGTGCGGTATGTAACATTTAAAAGTGTTTCTATGCCTGCAATAATCATCTCACTTCAATCAAGCATTTCACAGCATTGACATGTAATGGATGGGGCTACTTTCTTCCTTTTATAAGCTTCCATTTACATTCTTTTCAGGCCCTGAAATCTGCTTCTCAACTCCACCCCTTTTCTGTAAAAGACAACTCATAAGATGTAGGCAGATTTAACATAGGGGGATGGCTCAGAGGGAGGAAAAAGGAGTTAGACTTCTTCTGTTATTTAGCTCACGGCCAGCTGAACATTACACATTGGCGCTTTAAAGGGGAATTCAGCATAAAGTATAAGATATAAACAAAGTTTATGTCCAGAAATTTGATTCCACTTCTAACCAGGACACGGGATCTGATTATTATTGTGGTGGACATTAACATTGTGCAGGTGAGGAGTCTTTACACACACAAGGCGGAACCGGCGACCATCAAGAACCTGAAAAGGGGCGTGGCCAGTATGCTGATGATGCAGCTGAAGTCTGGCAAGATGATGGAGGTAAAGGCTGTGTTTCATACAGTGTCCTGCTCACTATTCCCTACACTAGAGTTGGGTTCACTGTAATATAATTACATTCTGTCCAGTGTGGGCGTGTCCTCAACCACACACCCTGTTCACTACACACTACTGAAGTGCACTGTTTTTACATTAACCTGGATCTTTTTCACTAGTCTTTTGAAACTGACAGCATTCTTGAAATAGTGCACTACGTAGTGAATAAGGTGTAATTTGGGACAAAGTCGACAACGACAACACAACTACAAGATACAAGCAGATTGTTTTCAGTGTGAAGCAGAAGTCGTGTGTGAAACTAAGACTTTACTGTCGCTTTGTGGTGTGTGTGTCTGTGTGTGCGTCTGTGTGTGTGTGTGTGTCTGTGTGTCTGTGTGTGTGTGTGTGTCTGTGCAGGCTGATGCATCAGGAAAGTGTCTGGTTGAGTACAAGGTTTCTAAAGATCAGGTGATCCGCACAAAGCACACAGAGAGCTGCAAAACTCAGGAGACGGGATTCACCACACACAGCCAGGTATACACACACACACACACACACACACTCACACACACACACACACACACACACACACTCACACTCAGCAGGTCAGGTGAAGTGCAGCGTGTGTGTTCTCTCACAGGTGTTGGGTGTGAGTGAGAAGTCGAGCTCAGTGACACTCATCACTCTGCAAGGCAGCTTCATCAAATCTGCTGTTGCCAAGGAAACGCACGACCTGTCAGTCAACGCTCGCCACACCACGGCTGCCAGAGTGCTGTCTGAGTAAGAGACACTACACATGCTAACTACACATTAACTACACTACACTGACTACACACGCTAACTACACACACTACACCAGCTACACACACTGCGTGTAAATGTGTGTGTATGCAGGAACACAGCCGCAGTGCAGCGAGCTCTCAGTCACAGTGTGTTGTTAAAGCGCTGTGTTTGTCCCTCAGGCAGTCCCTCACTCTGCTCACGGTCACTGACGGACCTGCGGAAGTTTCCGGTAAAGACGCAGCGAGTGTGGTGAAGAGTCTCGACCCCAAACTGGTCTCTGTGGGAGTGATGACGGAGAAAACCAGGATCAGCTGCAACGCGTGTCCGACTGTACGCTCCTTCCCTCATTACTAAAAACCTCGCGTTCGATTCGGTTCAGCTAGTCGAATCTGATTCAGTCTGGTGTGTGTGTGTGTGTGTGTGTGTGTGTGTGTGTGTGTGTGTGTGTGTGTAGCTGATGGACACGTGGAAGGCAGTGCGTTCTCACCTGGAACCGCAATCTCTGGCGAAATCTTCGGCTCCTCGCAGTTTCCTGTCTCTGATCCACAGCCTGCGCTCGTCCAGCAAAGACCAAATGCTGAGTGTACTTCAAAACTGCAGCAAGGCCGCACTGTAAGGGACACACACTCCCTCGCTCCCTACATGTACACTCCCTCACTCCCTACATGTACACTCCCTCACTCCCTACACGTACACTCCCTCGCTCCCTACATGTACACTCCCTCATTCTCTACATGTACACTCCCTCATTCTCTACATGTACACTCCCTCGCTCCCTACATGTACACTCCCTCGCTCCCTACACGTACACTCCCTCATTCTCTACATTTACACTCCCTCGCTCCCTACATGTACACTCCCTCGCTCCCTACACGTACACTCCCTCACTCCCTACATGTACACTCCCTCGCTCCCTACACGTACACTCCCTCATTCTCTACACGTACACTCCCTCGCTCCCTACACGTACACTCCCTCATTCTCTACATGTACACTCCCTCGCTCCCTACACGTACACTCCCTCATTCTCTACATGTACACTCCCTCGCTCCCTACATGTACACTCCCTCGCTCCCTACATGTACACTCCCTCGCTCCCTCCATGTACACTCCCTCGCTCCCTCGCTCCCTACATGTACACTCCCTCATTCTCTACATTTACACTCCCTCTTATTCATATTCATTTACTTTAGTTGTCTGTGAATGATTCCGGTTGCTTTGAGGCTGTTAAGAATTGATTCATTGTACATTTTATTAGAACATCTTTCAGTTAAGGTTAAAGATTCAGTCTGAATCAACTGAATTTGAATCATTTCATGTTTGATATCATTCTGTTTGATTCAGATTCATTTGTTAAATCTGACTTACATCATGTTTGATTCGGTACAAAGACGCATGCGATTCATCTGAATCTGATTCATATTTGATATAGATTTGTTTGGTTTAAGTTCAGTTAGTGAAATATGATTTAGCTTAGACTGATTGAGTTCAGGTTGATTTACGTGTTGTTTGACTCTCTGTAGTCCTCAGCTGGTGGACGCCGTGACCTCGGCCCAGACTCCTGCCTCCCTGTCGGCCATGTTGGAGTTCCTGGACTTCAGTAATTCAAAAAGTGACAATGTGCTGCTGCAGGAGCGTTTCCTCTACGCATGTGGTTTCGCCTCCCACCCCACTGAGAGTATGCTGCAGGCCCTGCTGGTGAGAAACACACACACACACACACACACACACACACACACACACACACACATTGTGTACATTTTATTATTAGCCAAACTATGT
>CM074943.1:13300879-13308379 GCA_037576815.1 Pangasius larnaudii | reverse complement strand
TGCCACCTGGTTCGTCATTTTGCACTCAACCCTTTTATCACAGCTTTCTTTCCATCTGGCTGACTTCATCTGAATCTCCTGCTGCTCGGAGATTGGCTGCATCAGTGACCTCTCGCTTTCCGGGTCGTTCTGTCTGTTTGAATTTGCATTCGCGTTTGTATTCGTGTTCACTGAATGGCATTTGATCACCATGGGCGTATTTTCTTTCTTGTCATTTTTATCTGGTTCTTTTTTGACGGTATCACTTTCTTCTCGTGATGTGGTTTTATTCTCACCACTTTCCAGAGACACTAACCGGTACGAGCTCTTGACCAGTTTGCGCACGTCTCGCACCTGATGGATTGGCGTTTGGAGTTTACACCTGCTGTCCCGGACATCCCTCACTGTAAAGTGGGGAACTTTTTCGCTCTTGGTGTCGCCACTATGCTTGGTGAGGTTTGGCGTCAGGAGGCTGGCGATGTTAAAAGGACGCTCAAGGTTGTTTTTGTTTTCTTTGACGCTGCGCAGGCGGATTGTGATCTCTGGGGCTTTGCTGCCGTTTGAAGCGTCTGATTGGATAGGATCACTTCTTTGTTTTATTGGTGTGGATGGTTCCACTACTTCCCTTTCTATTGAAAGAAAATGCGACCCGGGAACATACAAGTGTGACATTTTTGTCGTTTTACTATTTGTCGCTTCAATGTATGCTTTCTCATTTTCTTTTGCCGCCTCTACTGACACGCTTGTGGCTGTGATGTCACTTTCAATGTGCACTTTGGGTATTACGGCCTTGCTTATTTCTTCGCAAATTCCGTGGTCCTCCAGCACTGGGGCCTTTTTTGGCTCATCGACGTTCTCTGTTGTAGGTGGACATGACATTTTGCATTTCTCCTCCCCCTCTTCTTCCTCTACTTTGTTGAAAGCGGCATTCGAACTGTCCACAACTTCTTCCACGGAGACAACAGAGTGTACAGATCCTGATTCTGACGTCTGTCTTTGTAAAACGTTGCTGCTTATGCTGTCTTTGGGTGGCGAATGTGCAAGTTGCACACCACTTATTGCACCACGCTCCAATTTGCGCTCTTGTTCGAACCGCATCTTCTTTGAGATGACGTTTTGCAGGAGGCTTGAGGCGAACACGGCTTTCTTGTGCACTCCCTCCACGCCAACGTCCACCTGATCGCGCGGCTGGCTTGTTGTTGCCTCGCAACTGTTTGATACGTTCTGTATGCATTTCGTGCGCCTATCGGTATCGCAGCTCAGCTGGCTCAGTTTATATTTTGATGACAGGGTGTTTGTCTGGTGGGTTCTCCCTTCAGTGATGGTGTTCACGTTAACGGTTCCACTGTCCGTACACTTTCTCATTTCCACAGAGCATGTGGAATTTTTGCGCTCGCCTGTGACCCCACCCTGCGTCACGTAATTCCTGTAATTGAAATCAACAAAAGTGGACCATTTGTTCATGCTCAGGCTGTGCTCTGAAACAGAGGACTCACTTGAGGGTCTGAGGTCAATGGTGTCGAAGTAGGGACACGCGAGGCTCCGGAAAGACTTCGCGGTCAAGTTTCGGACTTCCTTATCGGCATCGTCAAGCTCACTCACAGAGCTCGATGCACCACTTGAGTACTCGGTGACATCTTTGCCTTTCATCAGTTTGCTAGCCAGATGCTGGCGTCCAGGCGCAGGAATGAAACAGTGGGCGTGACTATCATACGGCACCTCTATCTTTGCTTGTGTTTCATGATAGCAGCGCAAAAGGTCATTCTCATCCATGGATGGGCGAACAGACTCGCTCACGGTCTGGGACGAGGCTTTAATGGATACGTGAATGCGTCCCGCAGTGTTCCGTGCACCATCATCTGAGCTCGCACATTCACTCTCAGTGCTGATCAATGCTTTGGTGGCACCAAGTTTCGGTGGACGGCTGCTCGTTGCTCTCCGCTGACCCCGCTCCCCAGTAGGCTGCTCACCGCTTTCAAAAGATGCGTAGTCCACGAACGAGTACACGAGATTGTCGTCTTCGTAATCCCAGCACGAGCTTGCAGCACGACCGAGCTCGTGGTCCATGTCGTGGTCCAGTTCCGTGAGCTGAATCTCATGTGTCGTTATGTAGTGTGATTCCGTCTCCTCGGCCACAGGCATGTCGTGTTCACTTTCCTCGGGCTCGCCATCTTCGGACTCTGATTCGGACTCGCACCTGCTGTTCAAATACATGTCTGTGTAGTCTGTTTCCTCCGGTTCGCGACATGTCACAGCAGTCTCCTCTTCAAGGAAACTTTCAATTTTTAAATCCACATCTGAGATATCGGAAGAACTGTCCTTTCCGCCCTTCCTTTGATCCGTGCGACCTTCTTCATGTTCTTCACGGTTCCCTTTACACTTGAAAATGGCCCGCTGGTTTCCCTCACCGGTGAATGTGACTTTCACTGTGTTGGTGCTCCCAAGATCTACGTAGTTGGTCTCGGTGCCACAGTGTTCTTTCTTGGGCACTCCGGTAACCATGATGGCCGTGCGGAGGGTCTCCATTTTACGGTGTGAAGTGCAAACCCAGAGAGACTAAGAGATAGAGAGAGCAAGAGAGAGAGAGAGAGAGAGAGAGAGAGAGAAAGAGGGAGAGAGGGAGGGAAAGAAAGAGAGAAAGAAAAAGGGAGAAGAAAAGAGAAAGAGCTGCCTCGCCTCGCTGCTCGGTGTTTCTGGAGCGCGTGTCTCTCTCAAGCCTCTGGTTAACGGAGAGTTACGCACCAGCCAAACCCCCCCTCCCTCACTCTTTCCGTCTCAGATGACAAAGCTCTCGCAAAACGGCGGGGCGAGGGCACGAACCCTCTCACCAGGGCCAAGTTACACCAACAGAGGACAAAGAAACAGCAGTGTGTGTAAATGCATGTCTGTCTATCGGCGTATAACAAGAGCAAGTATTAAATACATGTGTGAGATTATATACGGCTTTCAAAAAAAAAACAAGCGAACAAGAAAATTAAGTAAAAATACAATATTATTACAAATATTCACGTTTAATGGAGACTTTTCATGTTTTTGGAAGATATTTGGTATTAGAATTGCAGTTCTAAACAAATTTCTTTTCTTTTTTTCCACCTTTATGAGGGAAAAAATTAAGAATGAAAAGAAATAAGAATAGAATCATGTCACATAATTTTTATGCATATTAAAACTTTCTGTCAAATTATTTAAATACAGACTTATTCGGTTATTTCACGCAACTCCTTAGACAAAGTTAGGTACATTTGGAGAGCTGAAAACTATAAGCGCATATATTATATATTATATATTATATATCGAGTCCTCAATAAGATCAAAGTGGATACATATGTGTGTATATATATATATTAATTACACTTTTTAAAAATATATTTGGCATAAAATCTCACTTATAAATAACATTTAGAATATATACATAATACAAAATATAATCATTAATATTATATAATTATTATACATGGTATATAATAAAGTTTAATAATTATAATTATAATTTTATGATTAAAAACAGTTACAAATAAAAGTAGGAACCTTATATAGGTTTTAATTTGTCTTGTATCTTACCTTTAACGCCGTTTTGAACACGCATACGTTTCGTTTTCTTTAATGGACATCAATGTGGAAAACAGAGCTAGTACACCTTGTACATACTGGCTACTAAATATTAAATAAGGACATATAGGATTTTTCAGTGAAACCGTTACGAAATCATCTTATTATAATAATATAATGATGTGTATTATAACTGAATAATAATCAGCCCCGTCTGCAGCCTGGACAATTTGGATCCATCAATAATGTTTCACACTGTTCAGTGTATTTATGGAGTAACAGATGACTGAACGATGGAAACATTAGGCCTGTATTTATAGCCACTGAAGACATGTCACTTCACACACACACACACACACACACACACACACACACACACACACACACACACACACAAACTCGGTGAATTAGCAGCTTACATCATTCACTCACACTAATAGCAAAAATATAGAGAATTGCTTTGTGTGTGTGTGTGTGTGTGTGTGTGTGTGTGTGTATGTGTGTGTGAGTGAGTGTGTGTGAGAGACTTTGGACATTTGTTGTTGAGTGAACCTGTGGTTGTGGCACGCGGCAGCTGCCCCATGGTATTACGGCGAAGAGCCAGTTGGCACCGTATGAGAAAAATACACACACACACACACACACACACACACACACACACACCTCTAAACACACCTGCAGCTCTCTGAGGCCAGTAGTGGCCTTTACAGTGACATTAACAGGAGCTGATCATCATTATAAAGCTCAGTCTTTAATGGAACAGAATAAAGCAGGTGTAAACTGGGAAATATAAACAAGCTAGCATAAGATGAGGTTAATAATTTAGCTAACTAGCACATACCTGTTAATTGTCTACTCTGCATGTGTGAAATGTAAAGACGCAGTGAAGGTAAAAACGAGTCAGAACTATCCAGAACATCGGTATTTACCTCAGACGTGTTGCCAAATTGCTAAGATAAGACTCATATTACACGGTAAATACGCTTAGCATCAAGCGCTAACTGAATCTCCATGAGTTTCGTGATGAAAAACATCAGCACTGCATCACAACAAGCAATAATATGCAGCCTTAAGTGATTAACAAAATAAATATATGCAGTATAAATCATAAAAAGGCTAAACATTTTAATTGTTGGTAAATCTGTGGTAAAAAAATAAGCTTGAAGTGACTGTAATATTTACAATGTTCAAATAAAACTTCTGAATTGGTACAGCTGTTGCTAGGAAACTGAGAAATACTTAAGGCTAACAGTTTAGCTTGCTAGCACTCAGTGGCAGTGGAAATGTAGCAAAAACATTGATATTTACCTTAATTATATTAAGGTATTATTAATTATAGTGTGATAAAAACCATTAGCATTTACTGCTAGTGAAAGCTAACCTATTAAGCAAATACAAATTAGCAAGCCTAGAACCTAGAAAAACAAAGCTAGCTAGCAAGTGAATACAAACTAGCAAGCAAAAGCCAAACTAGTAAATGAAATCTAGACTAGTGAACAGAAGCTGACCTAGCACACAAAAGCTAGCTAATGGGCAAACACAAACTAGCTACTGAAATCTAAACTAGCAAATCTAACACAATGAGCAAGATTTAACTAACACACAGAACACAAACAAGCACGTGAAAGCTAACCTAGCACACAAAAGCTAAACTAACAAATGCCAGGGTAGCGTGTAAAGGCTAACGACGAAAACATGCAAATGCGTGAGTTGTTCATGTTGCACAGGACGCATGTTAGCAGCGCTAATATGAGATATATATACAGGACACAGGTCGTCTCTCTCTCTCTCTCTCGCGCCTGGATTTTCAATGACCTCCACAAAGCGGTTAAATTTAGGCCGCTATTTAAAACGCGAACGCGACCGGCGGATCGGTTACGAGCAGAACACCTTATAAAACAGCAGCTGCCAAATCAGGAGAGTCGTTTATCAAAGCAGACCCTCAGGAAATGCAACACCACATGTCTGTAGAAAATACACATGACTGGAGCGAACCGGAGCCAAACTTAATTCTTAGAATACGGAGAAAACTACAAAACCTCAGTAAAAATAGAAAACAACAACAACAATAAGCACCAAAGTCAAAGAGGACGTGTGACTTTACACTTTCATAGCAGCAATAGCATCTGACCTTTGACCCTGAACGTGCATCATGGAGGTGACCTTACGGAGCTCATGAACCCATGAGTGAGTGTGTGTGTATGTGTGTGTGTGTGAGTGTGTGTGTTTACTTTTTAAATATTCATACTAAGTATACTATAGAATATAACAGCAAAAAACTAAATTAGCAAACAAAAACCTAGCTAAACTACTACACAAAATAACAGCTAACACAAATTAGCAAGTGAAATCTAACCTAGCAAACAAAACCTAGCTAGCAAGCAAAGAAAGACTAGCAAGTGAAATCTAGAACTAGCCAATAAAACCCAAATAAGCAAACAAAATCTAACCTAGTGAGGAAAAGTTAACTAGCCAGGGAAATCTTTGCATACTTAACATACAAATGGTAGCTAAACTATTAAACACTAGCATAAAGGCTACTTAGCTGCTTAGCTACTTGAGCTACTTGAGGTGGAGTCTCAGACAGAGGGCTTATTAGAATATTAGGCCACGCCCACAAGGAGAATCCGAGTCTCATTAGTGTTATGGGCCACTGTTTTTTTTTTTTGTTATACACTTTTGCAGATGTTTATAAGACAGTAATGCAGGCCTAGCTTTCCTCTGAGTGTGTGTGTGTGTGTGTGTGTGTGTGTGTGTTTCGTTAGCAGTTAGCGCCAGTAAGCTCATGCTGTACATGCCTGGCATTGCTAACATTACTGCTGACTGCTTTGTATCTCACTTTGCTGTTTTTAGTCTCTGACACCTTCAGGCCACCGTACAGTCCAACAAATCAAAGGACACGGCATTCCAGACCTGGCAAATAATAAATCTGTGTGTGTGTGTGTGTGTGTGTGTGTGTGTGAAGGAGGGAACATAAAAATAAAAT
Source organism: Pangasius larnaudii (assembly GCA_037576815.1). Classification (NCBI taxonomy): domain Eukaryota; kingdom Metazoa; phylum Chordata; class Actinopteri; order Siluriformes; family Pangasiidae; genus Pangasius; species Pangasius larnaudii. The sequence goes on along the minus strand of CM074943.1, from coordinate 13,301,865 downwards.
AATTTTATCCTGTTGGATTTGGGGTAGGAGTGTAAGGGTGTAATGTTTATCCTTGATCCATTATCCATTAATAATTAGCATAACAGATGTGATTGGTTCAAATCAATGGAGTTTTATTTTATGACATCACAAACTGAGCTGATGTAGCTCCGCCCCCAAATCAGTTTTATACAGAAATAAAATGGGACTTTAGCACCAAATAGCACCAAATCGATCAGAGTCAGTATCTTAGAGCAGATCCAGCGCTCGTCCTGTGAGGAACCTGTGGTCGAGGGATACGGAAGAACTGAAATTCTCTCTCTCTCACACGCACACACACACACACACACGCACACAATTCAACAAGATGAAGTTCAAAACCCTAAACCCCTGAGTCGTTGCTTCATTATTACAAAATTATTTTATATTTCATTCAGTTGGAATGTAACAGACGTTCGCCAGAGGTGTGTTCCAATCTGAAAGTAGTTCCCTTGGTAGGCAGCGTGATTAGGGAGCATTTCATATAAAGACTGTTCCCATTTTGGTGAAATGTGACAGCAGCACCAGTGAGTGTTGGGGATCCCATCGTTCTGACGTCCATGAACATTTCCACCAGCGCTCCGTCCACACATCACTGAGTGTGTGTGTGTGTGTGTGTGTGTGTGTGTGTGTGTGTGAGCGCAGGATGGATTTGGGACACAGCCGGCTCTACATCTTCTCGTAGGTGAGCTGGTGTCCGCAGGTCTTACACACTTTCCTGTACTGATCCTCGTCCTCGTCCAGCAGCTCCTCCTCACCGTAATCATGCTGGTGGGCACCGGTGTCTTTCCTGAACATACTGCTCCTCACCGCACGCCTCAACTCTGAGAGGGTGTGTGTGTGTGTGTGTGTGTGTGTGTGTGTGTGTGTGTGTGTGTGTGTGTGTGTGAGAGAGGGGGGGGGAGTGTGTGAGAGAGAGAGAGAGAGAGAGAGAGAGAGAGAGATAGAGGGAGAGAGAGAGAGAGAGA
>CM074943.1:13275046-13290522 GCA_037576815.1 Pangasius larnaudii | reverse complement strand
TTTTGTTGGCCAATGATTTTAAGGTCGAGCGGAAGATAACGGCAGTTTAAATATCTATCTATCTATCTATCTATCTAATAATATATTAATATTCGGGTTTTCTATGTGCTTACATAGTAGACTGAATAAACCGCTAATCCCTGAGGCTAGTGTTTCAACTAGCTATCTGTACACAAACAATGTAAAGGTGTAATAACAGCAGAAATGTCACAGAACAATCAAGAACACCAACATTTACCTCAGAAGTGTTGGTCAATCATGATTTAAAAAAAAAAGATTAAGTACACCTAATATTACACTAATTAGCATTGCAGGCTAGCCAAACTTCCACCACCCTGCTACAAAAACAATACAAACCATCACAGAAATGCTAATGGTGTCCACTACAAATACCATTACAAACCATCAGCTAACCATTAAAACCATTACTGGTCCTTAATGATATCCATTAGACAGAACATGCCACCAATAGAAGGCAACAAATTTCCAGTAGAGACCCATAGGGACCATTACAGTTTCTGTTATTATAACCATTAAAACCATTACAGATTCTATGAGTATTTATATTGTTTTGTTTTGTTTTTTCAGCAGGACATACTGTCAGTAAAACCATGCCAGTGTAGGTACTCTTGACCATTCCCAACACCCATGTGGTTAAACTTCACCTGCTTCACCAGTGGAGCTCCAGCTGTGACTAATCTCGACTAAAGCTCTTTTAAGAGGCTGCATTTCACTGGTTGGTTTAAGAGTTTGAGTCTTATCCACTGACAGAACTCATACTTTCTCTTGAAATAACACTCTGTGGACAGTTACGAGTCATTTTTATTTCTGTCAGCGTTCATGTACAACATTCTGAGATTGACAGATACAGCAGTTTTCTGAGGCATATACTGTAGTATAACTCCGCCATTTAAAAAACAAAACAAAACAAATGCTGAACATGTAGAGTCTGTTCTAACAAATCTTCTTTACATTTAGTATTTTATAAATCTTCATTTGTTCTCCAAATGACCACATGTATTACGCAAGCATCAATGACTACGTTTACATGCACATCAAATCCCATTTAAAGTTTATATTCAGGCTAAAGTCATATTCCGAATACGATGTTTATAAGCGTACAGGCAGCGGAATATTCCTGTATACGTGGTTGTTGTAAGTTTGCTGATCTACACGTGCGCTTTTCCTTTCCCGCGGTTACTTCCTGGGAGATTCAAGATGCTGCTGTTGGTTATAGAGTACACTCAGTTATTAGTTTTATTACTAATTTTTCACACTAATTTAATGAGGACTCTAACACTTCTCTACATCAGTAATGCCCGACAACTCCACCACGACACGGAAAGGGTCGGGGAAGCGTCTGTTACGCTACGCATCTGTTAGCACCCACAATTCCTCGCGGACTGAGCACGCACATATATCTCCTTTCAGTGGACTTTCTGAATAAGATGTTTACATGCAATAAATTTCTGATTAAAACAGCCGTATTCCAGGGACATTAATCTGAATATTGTCTTAATCTGAATCGGGAAATCGGACCGCGGAGTTTACATGACTCAATACTAATTAGAATATCACCAAATTCTGATTAATATCGGAATATTGATGTGCATGTAAACGTGGCCACTGAGAAACGTCTGCAGGTCTATCAGGCCCATGGGAATACTTCTTGCTTTTATGATAATATGTTAATGTTAGCATCCAGTTTTCCAGCTATAAACATGACAGGTTAAGGGATTTATTTACTTCGAAGACCAAAAGGTGACAATGAGTTTGTTCGCTAGGGTTCGGGAGGTGATCCAAGTACAATTCAAACATTCAAAGGACAAATTTGCTGAATCGATGAACATTTAAAATCAAACATTTTCCATTTTTAACAGTTAGCATGATGACATGATTACTGTGACCTAAATACATTAAATGAAGTAAATAAAATATAGATAAATGCCCTGCATGCATATAGATGAGGATGATGAACATGCGCACTATTGTAAATATTAAATGTATTATATGAGAATGAGAAAAAAATACCACAGGCAGCATTGTTGGCCAGTATTTGTACATGATATGATATAAATATGTAATATCAGCACATCTATCATTTATTCATTCTATTAATCAGAACTCTAATGATTAATGAATGGCATTAAATCAGCCATGTTGAAAAAAAATAATACAGTATACACGAAACAAATCATTTAAGCTCCACCCTTTACGATCGAAGGAAATGCTTCGACTGACCAGCCCTTTAGTGTTCAGGTTCAGTTTCAGGCTTGTTTTATTCAGATTAAGTCCTGAAGCCTTTACTGTGAACATCCCTGAGGAGTTTCCATGCAGTGTCTCTCAACAGTCCACACGTCCATGTTGTTCATCAAAAAATGATTTACGGTTAAAATAATGTGCCATCTTTTAACACCACATGATGCACTGGTCCCTCTGGGTTTCTCCATGTTGATGTGTGTGCTTGAATTGTCCGTGCAGTTTTCTCTCTAGTTTCTGTGTACTTTATTTGCTTTCCCTGTATAGTTTGTGCAGTTCCTCTGTATGCTTTTGTGTAGTTTATGGGTAGTTTTCTTTGGTTTCTTTGTTTGTTTGTTTTTTTTGTAGATTCTGTGCTTTTAGTTTCTGAGTTATTTTTCTTGTACTTTATGTGTAGTTTTCCTTATGGCTTTCTGATTAATTTATGTATAGTAACTGTGTAATTGGCCAAATTACAAACAAGGTCAAACTATTTATGTACTTTCTATATAGTTTTCTGTGTGTTTTTTGTGTAGTTTTGTGTAGTGTCTCTGTAATGTTTGTGTAGCTTCTGTGTAACCTTCTGTGTAATTTTTATCATAAGTTTATGTGTAATTTTCTGTGTAGTTACTGTGTCATTTCCTGTGTAGTTTCTGTAGTTTTTGTGTAGTTTCTGTGCCTTTTTCTGAGTCATTATCAGTGATTGTAGTAGTTCAGTGAATATTTTATTCCTAGTTTCCTTGTGGTTTCTTGGTAGGTTCTGTAGCAGCTCTCTGCGATTTGTGTAGTTGTTCTGTGTAGTTTCTGCTTATTTCTTTGTGCGTATTGTCTCAAAGCCCCTCAGACAGAGATGGTGTGAGTGTTGTATCTCCACTTTCTGCTTGGCAACACATATTCCCCTGAGGCTCCTCAGATGGAGACGGGGCAGGTGATGATCTTGTCCTCCAGCATGACACTGACCACGAGGAAAAAGAAATAAAGCAGGAACATGAAGAAGCCAAGCACCTTGCTCATTCTCCACTTGCACATGGCGATGGAGACGATGACAAAGATGAGCATGAGGAAGAGCAACACGATGGCGCAGAACAGGCCGTTACTGCTCACTGCCACCGGCTTCAGGTTGTGAAAGATTGAGTAGAGCAGCCACGGGAAGGGCAAACTAATGACAAAGGACAAAAGGACAATCAAACATTGGTGCTCACACAGCGCTTTTAATGCCTGATAGGGTTTATTGATGATAATCCTTACCCCACGGTGATGTCAAATATGTTGGATCCCACTGAACTCGACACAGCCATGTCTCCTAAACCTTTCCTGGCCACAATGACGCTGGTGATGAGATCTGGAATGGAGGTTCCTGCTGCGAGAATCGTCAGACCCATGATCTCCTCCGTAATGCCGATAGTCTCCCCAACCTGTGGTGTAGTCCAAAAACTCAGAACTCTCGGCTCTCAACAAGCACATTGTAGGGGTGTAAAGATACTGTTCTGTAATATTTTTGCCATTATGTGCACACGAGGAGGTCACATAGTGCATTATGTCCTTACATGACCACGTGGCTACAAACCTCTTCTGGTCAAAACCGTTATCTAACTTCTAAAACGGCTTATTTTAAAATTTAATGACCATTTCTATGTCTTTAGCTTAATTTTATTCCAGTCCATTTTGTACTTCATCCTAAACATCTTTTAATTACTACACCTTGCATATATTTTTGTTTAATCTAATAGTTCTTCTTGTTCTTATCATCTTTTTTCTTTCTTTTTTTTTTTAAATAAAATATCTTTTATCATTTATCAAATCCCACAGAAATTTTTCATTCTAATTTTAGACCAAATAACTATATTGTATCTCCTGAAGTAGCAGACTTACCATAAAAACCCTAGCAAAACCTGGGCATTTTACAAGAATAATACTTAAGCTGTAATAAATACTTTTCTTTGCTATTTAAGTCACATAACCTGCTAGAAAAATGCAGTCTGGTAAATTACTGTGTTGTACATTAGCTTCATAAAATGGACGAGTAATTCTTGGTCCTGTTACAAATGACACTGCTATTTTAAATGCTGCTAGTCTGTCATAGCCTTAATTGAGCAGGAACAGAAGTGAACAGCTAATTGGCTTTGGGATTTGGCTGCTTTTCTCTGTCTGTCTTTCTCAGACTATCTTTATCTCTTTTCCTCCATCATCCACTCTGTACTTAAGCTTCTATATTGTTATGCTAGCCGTTCTTCAGGGACTGCTTCTTCAGCAAACAGCAGTAACGTTGAGTAACTGTACATGCGCCACTTCTGTGATTGGTGGAATGAATTTTAGTGTTTGTTTCTGACAAAGTGTGTATATATACATGTGTGTGTGTATGTTCTTGCTCACCTGGTGAGCCCACCACACCATCAAATAGGAGAAGACAGCGATCCAACTGATGGAACCCAGAAAAGTGATGGGAAAGAACTTCCTTGAAGTCTAAGTGAAAAAAAAAAAACAGGTAGTTGGTATTTGGTCAAATGAGGCTACTGTTGCTAACAATGATGAAGGGTTAAAGCCTCTAGTTTAGCATGGTGCAATCACACCCTGGAGAGATAGATAGACCTACAGATACACTCATAGGAAAAAACTTCTTCTTTGGATGGTAAATGATTCTAGTGCTCCAAAGAAGTTCTACTTGGAACCCTGTCTGAAAGTGAAATGTCTTAAGAACATGCAGGGCATGATGGATGATTAAACTTGAGGTTCTCACCTCTCTGCGGACGTCGGGCAGTGTGAGCCACAGTGGGAACACAATGGGGAAAACGAAGAGGTACATCACTTGCTTCTGGCTTGTCTCCGGCCATGTTAAGCTGAGAGGCTGGTCTTCATCCTCTTCTTCTTCCTCACCCTGCATCAAAATACTCATATCAGTGACTGAGTCATAGACATAGCTCAAACCCTGCTTTAAACACACCTTCATACACACCCTTTAGTTGAGACCCCTTTGCCATCTTATGGCCAAAGCGATGTTTAGCAAGAAGGCATTGCGATTTGAAGCAGTTTTCTTTTTAAAAACAGTCTCCTTTCATGATGGAGAATATTTGTAGCAACAACTGCATGTGTACATGACAAGGGAACAGGTGAAAAATGTTTCTAACCAACTATAAGTCTGTCTCAGGGTCCCATGTTCCTCAAGAAAGTTTCTGGAAAGACAGCACTATGTTCCCAGGGTCCTTGTTCTCAATGTTCTTATGTTCTCAATGTTTCTAGGGTCCAATGATACTTGGGTCCTCTCTTCCCAGGATTCTATGTTTTGGGGTTCTTGTTCTCAAAGCCTTATGCTCTTAGGGCCCAATGTTCCCAGTGTCATAAGTGCCAGGGTTCCTATGTTTCTAAGTTCCTATGTTCCCAGACAACTGTGCTCCAAGGGTCTATTGTTCACAGAGACCTATGTATGTTTAAAGAGCCCTTGTTTTCAGGTCCCTCTGTTTCTAGGGTACTGGTTTCGCAGGGTTCCATGTTCCCAGGGACCTATATTTCCAGAGGCCCTATTTTATGTTCAGAGGCCCCTATGTTACCAAAGTACTATGTTCTCAGTCACTTATGTTCCCAGTGAAATTTAGTGGGAAAACAATCAACAACCTTACCTAAGATCCTATGTTTCCAGACCCCTATATTCCCATTATCCTTGTTCACTGGACCCTATTTTTCTAGGGGTCCATATTTTTCTAGCTTATATTCCTCCAATGAAATGTCCCTTAAATGTACCTTATGTTCAGAGGGCTTTTGTTTCCAGGAACATATTTTCACACAGACCTATATTCCCAAAGTTCTGTGTTTTCACTGAGGTTTAAAGGTTCTGTGATCTCAATGCCCTAAAATCCCTCACTTGAAATTTGGTGGGAAACAACCACGCGTTTCCAAATGTAATGTTGCTCTATAAATCCTGTTTTCCGTAGTGCCCTTGGAGCATAGATCCTCTCCCAAGTCAATCAGTTTCCTTACACACACCTCCCCTTGTGCTGCAAATACACACTTGGGGTGTGTTAAGAGCAGCAATTAGACTGTTTGCTGGTTTGTTTTATCTGTAAATCGATTGGCTGCAGCGTGTTACCTGTTGTGCTATGCTGCCGTTCATTGGCGGAGTGACCTCCACCTCCACGCTGGTACTTTTGGGGAGTTTCTTAGCCACTGCATGATAGACAGCAAGAGAAAAACAATGAACGAAAGAAGGACAATTAAATTAAAATGAAATTAGTCACACTGCAGTTCTGTTCACTCAGACATTTGTGTACAGAAGTATGTGATTTGAAACACAGTTGTTTTATGATACAGTACACACTTATTCCCTAATTCCTTATTAGAACACATACCAATGCCATTTATTTCATCCTGTTCCTTTTTTCTTGCAATCTTGTGAAGAAAGGAAGCTTTGTCCTTGAATTTCCCTAAAACACAACAAAATAATGCAGTTTGCGACACACACACACACACACACACACACACACACACACACACACACACACACCTACACACAACTGTGCTAGTTAATGCTAGTTAGTGTTAGTTTCACTCCCAAGCTACTGTGTTGAGGAAAGTGTGCATGAGTGTTACCTTCACTGAGTGGATCTAGTGTGTGGATCATGAGCTGGAAGATGCTGTTCCTCATCAGAGAGTTGTGCAGAGAGGCAGAGCTTACACCTCTCTGAAGATGGGGCTTGGCCTAAAGCAGGAAGAGCATTTACAGAACAGCATATGATATAGACCAAGACTGGGCGATATTTTGTGATATAATACTATAATGATATGATACTCATGATACTCTTTACAGCAATTTTGTCATCATTAGTCACTGAAACAAGTAAATGATTAGATGCTGAAATCTATTTTACCCCTAATATGACCATTATTATTACTATTATTACTATTATTATTATTATTATTATTATCGCAACTGTATTATTTTATCTTATATATCACTATACTGTATAATATGACAGCTGATTTTCTTTATTACACTTGAATCTGAAATGTGTAATGTGGAGTGAAGCTATACATACCGACAGTTTGGTCTCATCATCCCCAGCGCTGTCGACCTTCAGAAAGACACAGAGATATCCAATATTACTTCATTATATAAAACAATATTTATTATTTTATAAATCATAATATTCCTGAGACAGGTAGAGCTGTGACAGTACATCAGTGTGACATCTAAACTATTATCATTACCTGTGATGTACTTTAATAACAGCAAAAGTGCCTCAAACTTTCTCTGAATATTTTGTGCACCAGGCTGAAGGTGTAATACATAGAATTACTGACATAACAGTTTACAGGGATTGAAATGAAAAAAAAAAAAATCATTAAGACAAAGGATGAAAGGTGTTTTATGGTGAAGTTTTCTGTAAGGGGAAATGTGTTTGTGTTTACATGTTTATTTGTGTTTACATGTGACATCTTCAGGACAGAGGAGTTCATGTTTTTTTGCGGTTTCTCAGTAACATGACGAGCTGCGTTTTTTTTGTTGTTTTTTTTGTCTGATGAGGGAAAGACTCGTTATAGCTGCTATAACAGAAAAGAGAACAGGAACTAACTTGTTTCACAGATGTTCCACAACATTTAATGTAACTAAGCAGATCTAAACAGATAGAAAGTCTGATGTGTCGTTCTTTAATTAGTTCGAAATTGTAATCACTGAAAAACTTCTGTGGTATAAGAGGAATAAAACACATGGGGACATGTAAAGGAAATAATCAACTTTGGGGTGATAACAGTAACTCCAGAGGGTAGCTGGGTATCAGGGAACAGGGTTTTAAAGGAGCAGTATGAAATGTTTAAAGTCCACTGCTAAGCCCCGCCCTCTGTTCAACCTTAGTATGACTTGTGAGTTGTATTTTAAAGAAAATGGGAGGGTCTGAACAAGCACATTTCTGTTTTGGAGGTGGGGCTAATTTCTAAAATGGAAGACAGTACCTATAGATTCTGAATTAGTTTTATATTTGAAATTTATCTTATCTTAAGTTCAATTCAAAGCACTAGAAACTGCACCTTTAAAGATATATATATAAAATCCAAAATCCAGAGCATGATGGAGCAGATATCATTCTGTTCAAAGCTACAACTGCAGTATGATGTCAAAGCAAGCAGTATCTCTTCACTTTATCATAAAATATCGTGTAAAGCAGATATGCGACATGAGATTTAACTCTATATAAAACAATTTAGATTACTAGTAAACTATTACAAATCTTTAATTACAGTTTATGATTTTGCCAAATGACTTTTGAGTTTGAGTGGTCAGTGGACAAATATCATTACATATTCACTCATACCTGTGAATATATGTATACAAATTCATGCAGTGAAGGAAATTACGGGAATAAAGAAGAATACGAGAATATGAGAATAAAGAATTTCCATATATACTCGAAGCTTCATAGTCTCTCTGTTAAGCTTAATTGCTTAGTGATATTGATTAATTAATAATGCTTAATCTATCGGTCTCCACTTTTTCAAAGAAAGGATGGAAGAAGTGATTTGAACAGCAAAAGATTTTATCTCCTAATTCATAACGTAACCCAGAACCGACCCAATTGCTAAGATCCTCCACTCAGTAACACTGAAATACAACACTGATTACACTGCACTTATTTTACATAAACTGACTGTAAACACATGTTCCTAGATCCAGTTACCTGATCTGTCCTCAGTCCTGATCCAATCTCACCACTTTACTATAGGAGTTCCTCAGGGATCAGTTTTTGGTCCACTTTTTTTCTCCGTAAACACAAAGCCACTGGTCTCAGTGACCAGATATCAAGGTGTCTCCTAACACCGATATGCTGATGACACACAACCTTTTTTGTCTTTTGCTTCATCCACTTTGCAAGTGTCTCCGACTGCCGTTCTGATATATCTTTCAGGATGAACAGAACCCAAGGTTTAACCTCGACAAAAAAGTAATCTAAGGAATAACTAAGGAATTACTCATGCTGGATTTTACGGTCTATCCAGTGCACACATCTAAGAGTCTTGGTATGATTTTGGATGATGGGCTCAGTTTCTCCAAACACATCCCGTCAACCACCAGATCTTGCAGATTTTTTGCTCACCATCAACATCAGAATAAAACCTTTCCCATAAAAATAGCTCAGATCTTTAACAGCAAAGCTAAGGCATGCTCTTTTTCTGAGATTAAGTTAGAACAAGATCTACCTGCTTCAGTGTTCTGGGTCTTCAGTGGTGGAATGAAGCCCACTTATCCATACTCAGAACAGCTTCATGCTGCCAATCCTTCTGCAAAGATCTAAAGACCAACCCTTTCAGGTGATATAGCACTTTGGTGCTTTCTCTGCAGAATGTGCTGCATCCTCCAATAGCAGTGCTCTATTGTACAATGTCAATAGGTCACCTGCCATTTACAAACATGGCAAAACACCAGATTGACTGAGTTATTATTGTATTAAATGAGTTAGAAGAAGTGGCAAAAGTATGGGTATTTATGATCATATTTGGTATGGCAAAAATGGACAATTCAGATGTCGGATTATTTGGAACAGCAGATGAAAGACTAAAATAGAAACCACACATTGTAGTTAAATTGCATGCCAGTCAGTGGAAGAGTGGGATAAAACTGATAGGAACTCTCTCAGGAAACTGCTAGAATCCCGACCGGACAGGATCTGTGCTGTTTTTAAGGAGGATAATTTTACTCCAGAATAGCATTAGTCTAGCATTAGTCTCTAGTCTCCCAGAATACAAATCCACATTCTCAGAGTGTTGTTTATCATTGCAATTTAAGCTGTTTCCACATTTGGAAGTCACTCTGGATAAGAGCATCTGCCAACTGTTTAAATGTAAATGAGCAGCATGATCAAACAGTCTCTGTGAGACAGACAGTGAAAGACCTTGCAGCTTAGAAGGTCACTCCCTTAAGCATTAAGAGTCTTTTTTTATATCTATTTATTGTCACGGTCGGCAGGCAGGTCATTCTGGATTACTGGATTTCAGACTGTTGCCGTGGACTGAAATGACAAAATCAATGTTTCTTACACTACAGATCCAAATATGTAAATCTACTGAAATGATCTTCACACAATCATTCTTTTTTATAGCCATGAACAGCAACTTAAACGAGGGTTTGAGTTTGAGGTCGTGCTGTTTTGACTCTTGAGGACACAGCGTGGTTCCTGGCTAAAGTTAGCCATGCTAACAGGATCTGATGCGCTTATCGGATTAGTTCAGAGGAACAAGTGGTTACATGTGGGAATCCATGCCTCTGCTGGATCTACACACACACACACACACACACACACACACACACACACACACACACACACACACACACACACACATCCAGGGCTGTTTTATGTCTGTCAGTGTCAGAAAATAAAGCATGTCTCTAGAATTGATGGAGCCATGGTTTTGACACGGGAAGGTGACAATATGTTTTCGTTCAAGTGGCTAAAGTTGTACGAACACTTCTGCTAAAAAACTATGATGTCATGTATAACCTAGTTAACTATTTAGCCAGCTAGCATGTAGCCTTTATGTCTTTTAAACAGTGTAAAAACACTGTGATAGTGGAAACGCAACAGAATCATTAGGAACATCAACATTTCTGATAACTCAAAAAAAAAGACTTTAATTACCATTAGCAACCACCAAATTTCATGGGTTCCACCATGTTGAGAAACTTTTCTCAGTGTTGTGAAACTTATGAAGGCTGGGTCAGTGGTTGATGTGGTATGTAATTATGTCACATCATTTGGGAAGGGGAAATATACACCCCATAATGGAGTGCTTTATTTCTCTTACTGTAATGTTACCATAATTTATTCATAATCCGTGTCAAGAAAAATGTACCATACAGGTTCCCCAAGGTACAACAATGTAGATATACCCACAGTGGAACAATAATGTTCTTTAGGTCCAATTCTGTACCTCAAACATATTGCGCTACTATTTTTATCCGCTAAAGGTACCAGAGATCTACCCTTGAGGGTCCCACCCCACTGACGAGTGTTTGTACTCTACAATATCAGTTTAGTAGCTTTTCTTCTGACAGTTTTTAGCACTGCTGGCTCAGAGGTTAAGGCTTTGGGTCACTGATTTGGATTGCGAGTTTAAACCCCAGCAATACAAAGCTAAAACTAATCCACAGCCTCGTGAGGATGGAATACCGGTTGCTGGAATCATATTCAAAAGATTAAACATGCTAAATAGATGAGAACTGTAACTACTGAGGACCTCTGACATGTGACATGGCTATAACCACCTTCAGTCACCTGAGCTCTGTAAGAAGGACACACCACGTCAGAAAGCAACAAATCCATCTGGCTGCATGAGAGATACAGAAGCCACCTTCAGTTTTAAGAATTTGCTTATCATTTAACAACTTATTATCATTAATATCAAAAGCAAATCTGAAACTCTAATGTACATCTGGTCAACGATTTGTCATTGTAAACCCAATATGCTAAAAGCCATGTAACGATGGTGGCATTGTTCTGCAGAAAGAACTTATTTATAGGTTACAATTCATAGAGATGTTTGAATTAAAAGCAACACAATCAAAACAAAATATATAATGTCCTCCAAGACAACCGTAGTAACTCTATTGTGAATCTGAAATGTGGGGACAGGGGTAGAAAGTTATTTACATACATGACATATCATATATGTATAAGGAAGCGCAACATAGTAGTGTAAATGTTGTAAGTGGGTGTGGCCAAAGCATCTTTACTTCACGTCATGGTGTTCTTTGTTTGGGTCTGTAATGAAGGCTTGAGGAAGATATTACACCTAGATGAAGCCCAAAAAAAACAACCCCCACACCTCCTCACACCCTACCTCACCAACCTTCACCAGTCAGCCATCTTTGCCTGACATTGAGCTTCTTTCTCTATGTACCTGACAGGTGTTCTGTTCTTCCTCAGATGATTTTACCCAGGTGATGCCTTTGTTGAACCTTACTCCAACATGGTCAGGAGCCAAAACAGGTGACTGACTACTTCCTGTGTATCTCTTCAGCCATGAAACCTTGGACAGAGATTGATTCTGAGCTCGACTCACCTTTGACACGGCCTCCACTTCGCCCACCTGGTTCCAGTTAATCAGATTCTTGATGATCGTCTCCACAGTGGCGTTGTATTTCATGAAGAGAACATAGGAACCGTAGGCTCCTAGCAGAGCCATGCTCTCCAAGTAGGTGATATAATTGTCCAAGAAGAAGAAGATGAGCATGATGAGGTCCATGATGTAGAAGGAGACATCACGGAAGAGTGGCCACCAGGTGAGGTTGAGTATCTCACGTGAGAACAGTGCACACATGCCGATCACAAACAGGATGTTGAAGACAGCCGAGCCTACGATGGTGCCGATCCCAACATTACTGTGCGAGATGAACACACCGATGACAGACGTGAAGAGCTCAGGGGCGGAGCCTCCAGCTGCCATAAAGGTGGCGCCTGCTACATCGTCTGAGATCGTGAGCTTCTCTATGATGACAGTAAGGGCGGGGACGAAGAACTCGTCACACACGATGGCCAACGCAATGAACATGTACAGCATCCCGAATATGTGCAGCACCACGGCGCCCTGACGCCTTTCCTCTAGAGAGAAAAAATCCTCAGGATAATCTCCGTGGTTCTCCATCACCAGTGGTATCGGTGTGGTAAACTCCACCCCTTCCTGATGGGCAGAGCGTGGAGTTCTATGGTGCTGAGACTCATCTCTTCCTCTGAAGGCACTCCAACACAGGAGCAGAGAGAATGCGAACAAGCTCAGCACAAACCCAAGGATCCTTGAAGCACGAAGTTTCCTCCTCACATGATGCCTTCTTGGCCGCTGATTGGCTGGAACCGTGGTGACCATGGTTGGATGACTCAGTGGTCCAGTGGGCTGTCTCTGAGCTATGGAGTGGTAGGCATGGCCCCGATTAAACCTGATAGGAAGGACACACTCTCTGACTCCACACTGGGGCAAGATCGTCTAATGGTTTCCTCATAATAAGGTCCTGAAGAGAGAAGGGGGGAAGGGGGGGGGGGGGTGAGAGAGATGAATTTTAGCTTTTACAAAATGGCAAAAAAAAAAAGAAAAAAAAAAAAGCAGTGGAATTTGGAGCTCTGATGCTAATGTAGAGGTTAGATTGACTATTATTTCTGATAAACATAACATTAGGCTTTCAGTTGAGTGCAAAATGAAAAGAAGAAAACATTTGGAATAAGGAAGATTTTCTGTAAATTGTCCCTGAGGTTTTCCTTATAAAATACCTCTTTGTTTGCCTAATCTAAAATGTTCAAGATATCATTTTAAATAATATGGTTATGTGTGAGCACAGCAATATACACACACACACACACACACACACACACACACACACACAGCAGCTACATTATTATCATTATAAATACCCCACAAAAATGTGAAGGGTTTGACTGGTGCCACCTGTGGAACTCCCCAAGCTTGACTTAAACCCAGAAGTAGGTCTTAATAAATAAATAATCAGATAAGCAGTAAAATATAAAAAAATTGGTAAAATAACACCTGAGTGGTGCAACTTCCTTTGATTTCACCCTATCCTCAGATCACAATTTCAAATCCTGCTTACATCACATCCACCGAGGCCACGAGCATAATGGATTGATCCCAAGCCCCGCCTTATTTTCCTTTCCTGTCCAATAGCAAACTGCATCAGCATTACCTCATTCAATCTTTTCAGCCAACACTTTTCCTGTGGACGTATTTTAAATACGAAGCTGTGGATGTGATCCACGTCCCAGGAAGTGACACCTGACATTCGTTTCCAAAAAGAAAAGTCCAAATCAGAAAACCCTTTTTAACCAGAATGCGGATCGTTCATCTAAAACTAATGTTTCATTCTAACTAAGGTAACTAATCCAGCTCAAGTATTGTACTGAAAGTATTTTGGGTTCTTTTTTTTTATTTTTATCCCTTTTATTTTAATGCCATGCTGTTGATGCATAATTTAACAGTTTAAAACTTTCTAAAGAATTCTGAAGCAGTCGCTGTTGGTTTCTACTTCAAATCTTTCCTGAGTCTTAAAACTGATTTATTAGGTCTTGGGATAGTCGTTTAATAATGAATGATGGTTTGTAATGTTTCAGAAGCTTGACCTGCATATTTACAGTAAGAAAGTGTGGGCGGAGCTTCGAGGTCCGGCCTTCCTCTCTCAACGCTTTGTCACTTTGACGTTAACCAGTCGCAGCTGTTTGTTAGGTCACGTGTGCATGAGTGTTCAACTGCTGTTACATAAGTCACACAATGTGCAAAGGAAACGTCTTTCGTCCTCACAGATTCCTGTCATGTGACCAGACAAGCCCAGGTGGGAATTAGGTGACTAAATCAGTGGGAAATCATTGGGATGAAACCAACAAAAAGTTCTGATCAGTTCTTATTAAAACCTACCAATTTTGCACATTCTGATAAAACCTACAACCCCCTCCATCCACAGTGTGTCGTCACTCCATCTGTCAGTCTAATGACTTAATCCGATCAAGAAGCTGCTGATCTCCTGACCTTCCTCACCGCTCGCCTCCAAACTCAACCCGTTACTTTCACTCCGATTTACTCAGCAGTGTGCTGCGATATATTCATTACTTGTTCATCGTTGTCACAGCACCATTTTTTAAACTCTAATATGCAAATGAAGACATCAATAAACGCATTAATTGGTCATATTAACGCAGACTTTTGGTCTCGTGAACATTCACATCACGACGTAGTTCCCTGTAACTGTCAAGCAAAAGCTTGACAACAATAACATTTAAATTGTGGAAGTTAAAATGACATTATGCAAAAAATGTGCAGTAAAAATGAAGAATTTAGTACATATTTACAAAATAATTGTATAATTTCATCACATTAAATCGTTAAAGTGCAAGCCCAAAGTTAACTATATGTTAATAGACTATAATTAGATTTAATTAATTAAAAATAATTGGTGAACTTGAGTTTGTTTGTTTATTAATCTATTTATTTACTTATTTATTTATTTATTTTATTTTCCCTCTAATTATGTTGTTATTTAGCATTTGAAAGATTAACATTGAATAATGAGACAAAGGAGCAGTCTTAATTTATATTTCAAATATATGAATAAAGTTTATAATTTAAAAATACAGTAAAAGCATGTTTTGAATATTCCGCTTTAGTCTTATTAGAATTTTGGTGGTTCATTATATTTTTATATATATATATATATATATATATATATATATATATATATATATATATATATATATATC
>CM074943.1:13250298-13260648 GCA_037576815.1 Pangasius larnaudii | reverse complement strand
CTATGACGATGCTGACAATGATGTTAATGATGGTGGTGATGACAATGGCAGTGATGATGATTATTATTATTATTATTTTCTCTAGCAGTGGGCATCCTGGAGCATACGACTGCCGTCCTGTCACTCCGTATCCTTTCCCACCAGGTCAGTTCAACTTATTTTTACACTGATCGTAATAAATATGTGACTGTAAAAGGGTCTGAACTGTGAATTATAGATTGTGTGTGTGTGTGTGTGATTATCAGGTGGTTACCCGCCGCCCATGCAGGGGCCTGTAAACAACTGGGCGGGGATGATGGACAACTCAAAGCAGTGGGATTATTATCCCCGCCGAGAGAAAGAGCGAGAGAAGGAGCGAGAGAGGGAGAGGACGAGGGACCGAGGACACGACCGGGAGCGAGAGAGAGAGCGAGAGCATAGTCCCTCATCCATGGCCTACAACAGGTGAGCTACACATCCTTAATTATATTCATGATAATAACAGTTAATATGAAATAAGTGAACCGGACGGGATTCACACACAGATTTGTTATTTATATGGAACATTCTCTCTCTATCCCTTACACACACACACACAGTGATGAGGAGCGCTACCGTTACCGTGACTACGGAGACCGCGGGTATGAGAGGCATCGGGAGCGGTCGAGCCGAGAGAAAGAGGAGAGACACCGTGAGAGGAGACATAGAGAGAAAGAGGAGGGAAGGCACAAGTCCTCACGCAGGTAACACACACACACACACACACACACACACGTTCATTACCATGCAAAAGCTCCCTGACTCAGAGGACACACCTCCTTTGCTGGGATTGAAACCAGAAGACACGCATCAGCCTTGCCTCTTTAACTCGGACAAACATTTAGAAGCCACGCCCCCTTCGTTGGGGCTAATGATCAGTGGCCACGCCCCCTTCACTGGGCCACACCTCCTTTAGTGTAACTTGAGTATTAATACAGATAATGCATATCTGAGACTCGTCTCTGTCTGTCTGTCTGTCTCTCAGCAGTAGCAGAAGGAGGCACGACAGTGAGGAAGGTGACGGCCATCGCAGACACAAACATAAGAAGTCTAAGAGGAGTAAAGAAGGCAAAGAGCCGAGCGAGGAGCGAGCAGCCGACCAGGAGAACCAGGAGGCCATGGAGTAACGTCTCGTCGCGTCTCGTCTTTTCCGCGCTCTGAACCATGCCCGTGCCAGCAGAAACCGAATCCTCTATACTCTTCTGTAGTATTTTTCCATTTTAGTTCTTCTGTTTGTTCCGATGTTGTGTTTTTCTCCAAGTCTCGTGTAGATGTTGATTTGTTGGATTAAAAAAAGGCATTTGGTAATTTCTGTAATGAGTCCTGTTTAGTGCACTTCTTACAAATGTAAATGAATCACTGGAGGAGTCGTTTAAAGGTGTAAATGAATCACTGGAGGAGTCGTTCTTCTGAATAATGAATCACGGCTGTACTGCGACTGTAACGGAGGACACTTCATAGCTCACGTATTCTCTCTTTCCATCTCCGTCTTCACCTTTCATTTATTTTCAGTCTTTTCCATTCTTCTTTTCCTATCTCGTCAGCCCCATTCTCCTTCCCGTTTTATTTTACCTCTTCCTTTCTTTCTACCCTTTCCCTCCCTTCTCCCTCATCTTCTAAACAGCCATCTTCTTCTCTCTTCTTGCTTTTCACTCCCTCCTTTTTCTTTCTCTTCTCTTTCTTTATCCCTTTTTTTAATCTTCTTCCCTTCAATTTGTTAATTCAGCCTTATTACTTTTTCCTTTTCTCTACTCATCCCTTTTCCCTCTCTCCATCTCTTCTCCTTTTTACACTTCCTCCCTCACTCCTTTTTCAGCTCTTCTAAAGTTTTGGCACCACACATTAAGCCGTCACAATACACTCGTTTCAGCGTAACACACACACAAACTGTAGTGTATTTGTACTTTATTCCTGTACATACACAGTACTTAAATATTCTTTAGAGAAACAAACAAACAAAAATAATAATAATGGATGAACATAAAGACGTGGGTAAAACCTAATGAACAACACACTCATACACACTCGGTTAAAACCTGCTGGGCAAATTAAGGTAACACTTTTTTTTATACACAAATTATGAACAATGCGACTTTAATCTAGTTTTTGGCATAAAGTTTTGCTAAATTAAACTGCAGCGAATTACAACAAGTACGGAAGACCTAAGAGGCCATGCATTATTATTATTATTATTTTTCTTTCTTGTTCTCTCGTGATCTTGATGTAACTAAAATCTGTTTTCTCACGTAATTTTATCACGAGAAAATCTCGCGTCTTGTGAACGGGACCGGTGTTAGCGTCTTCACCATCAGCATCGCGAATTATAGTAATAGTCGCGATAAAGTTGTAGACTGTAGACCCGAAAGCCTCCTTCTCGAGTTGGATGTCGTCAATCTCTGACAAACAGAGCGTTGATCAAAGTTCATCCATGATGCTGCGGGATTGCGCTAAGCTTTAGCTGCCTCCAGAATAAAAAAAAAAACATCATGTCACGTCGAGATCACGAGAAAATTAAGCCGTGATCACGAGAAAACAAGAACGAAAAAAAAAATAACACTTCCGTACAAACGAGTCGCGTATCGTAGGCGGGTGATCTTAATTACGATCTCCGAACCCACACCAAATACGCTAAATAAACACTCAAAGAAATGGTTTCGCGTGTTCGTACGATGCTAACCGGCAAAGTAATTAATGTTTAACGTTAATCTGTGGTTTATTTCTTTTCCTTTAAGACCACTACAACAAATGAATCTGTCTTCAAGCGCTGGACGTCTCACAGCTTTTGTACCTCAGCAGGTTCCTGAAGGTGAAAAAGCACCAGGCAGCGAAAGAAAAAAACACAAACAAAAAAAACCCTGGAAACATATAAATTATCCAAAAAAAAAAAATCCACAAATGAGGGCTGCACCATTAATGTTTCATTCTAAATAATGAACGTGAACGAGCAGTTTGGTCAAAGACACATACTTTGATTACGTTAGCTGAATTAGCATCATGGCTTCAGCGCTAAACTACTCCATTTGGTGTAAGGCGTCATGGCGGACATTTTATTTTTGGCCAAACTGCTTCTTTAATACAATCTGAAACTAAATTAAAATCTAAAGATACAAGAGGGGTGTTTTTTTAACCACAGCAAAGTTTTGTTGATTGTTTTTCCATTAACTCATATCGCTCATGAGACACAGACAGATACAAAACACACACACGCACACACACACACAAGAAGTTGAACATTAGCTGCTCTTTTTTTAACTGAGCAGGTAAACAAAGCTAATAAAAATACTTTAAAAATAAAATAAAAGGCTTGCGGGAGCTTTATTGACTAAAACTCTTCTCACAGGAGGAAGTATGCTGCGTTATCAGTGACAAACAATAACAATTAGCCACTCTGCTAAGTACAGCAGTACTTTAAATTAAAATAAAAGTGAAACAAATCGGCTGTGTGACTTGCTAGTTGGATCTAGCATGTTGTGTCTTTCTAGTATAGCTTTAAGTGTCTAGCAAAATAGCTACCATGAAAATATAAAAAGGATACAATTAGCTGTTTTGCTAAGCACAAAAAGTTATGATCCTGATGTTTCACACAAGAATAAAACTCATTTCTGTGTGAAATGTCACAGCGTTCGTGACCGAAACGCAGCAAACTGACACACGACATGCTAGCTAGCATTGTTAGCATAATATTAGCTAACTGAGGGGAAATGTTTCCTATTTTTTCCTTCGGATTTTACCAAAACTTTGTGTGTGTGTTAAATGTTATCAAGATAAAAGAACTGTCCTTCAAGGAAAAAAAAAATGTTTTTATGAAGAAATTTTTTTTTTTTTGGTGAAAAAAAAAAAAAGTACTAACAGCTAGCAGGGTGGCTAGTTTTCAGAGTAGGGCTGTGTCTCAAATCACACACACACACACACACACACACACACACACACACACACACACACACACACACACACACACACACTATGTGTACACTAAAAGAACATACTTTTTAAGAGTTTATACACAAGAGATTCACGAAACTAAATTGCTAACCGGATTGTATAAGATGTCAGCATGCTAACATGCTAACAATGACCCACGGTGACTACAACACTACAGACGGATGTGATTTGAGACACAGCCTAGAGTTCAAGAGATTTTCACACAGTTTAATGTCTCACAGCCTCCTCTATGAGAAGATTTTTTTGTGGGTTTGATAAAGCTCTCACAATCTTTAAAAAAAAAAAAATTAAAATAATAGAAATAATCCGTCCTGTGCTGCATTAAGGGATCCGGCTGCGACCTGAACCTTCCGGAAAAGTCTCACACTTTGCTTTTTATTTTATTTTATTTTTTTTACTACACAAGGCGGTCCTGTTTGGTGCAGCCGGTGTGTGATTGTCTCTTTCGGGTTCATTAATGAAGGGAAAACGGCGGATCGTTATGCGTTATGGAGCGACTCGAGTCTCCGGGTCACGAGGAGCGGAAACCGATCACAAACTCGATCACGTGACATCACATCACATGGCTAAGACTTACTTTTCGTTCCTTTTTGTTCATTTTTAGCACAAAATGCAAGTTTTAATCCTGAAATAAAGGATTAGCAACGTTAGCCAGCTACATAAGCACACACATGCACTGCGCTATTTGCTTTGCTAGCGTTAATGTTACCTCGTCTTAGCAGTCGCTGTCTGATGTTAACTAGCTACCCGACTTCACTAGCAAGCTAGCTATGTCAGTGTTCATGACAGGAAAAAATAATAACGTGATTTATACTTGTTATCGGAGGGCTTGCTAGCATAACAACGTACCTCGCAGACAGCATTCTTAGCTAGCTATCTGAAATTTTAGAAGAGACTGAAACCTATTTTGTGTGTTTAATGTTCTGAAAATTACTTAATAATCTGAATCAAATTTACACCAAAAACAGGCTAAGCATCAGAATTCTGTATCGTGAGCATGAATGCAGTTTGGCTAGTCGGCTACCTCAGTACAGCCAGCTAGCTTAACTTACGTCATGTTAGCTCTTTAGCAGTAGCTAGCCCAACGGCAAGCTCCCCAACAACCTCAGGCTGATGATTATTATACTGCAGTGATGTCACGCGATCAGGTTTTCTGATTGGTTGATAATCTCCGCCCTCCACCTCCACCTCCACGCTTGATGACTCTGTGATGCTGTTTGCATGGCGCTGGGGGGGGTTGGGGGGGCGTTGCTATGGTAACCCCCGTTTCTCTGTCATATCCAGATTCACAACATGGCTGCCGGTGGCTCAGAGCCTTGTGCTGCAGGACCGTGGTGTTCTCAGGCGGATCAGAACGCAGCAGGGGCGGAGAGGTGGCGAGGAGGGGCGGAGAGGGTCCTCCGGGGGGCGGAGAGGTGGCGAGGAGGGGCGGAGAGGGTCCTCCAGGGGGGGAGTTTTGAGGGGCAGTTACGCAGGTGTGTAAACAGCACTGTGTGTGGGAGAAGCAGCGTATATGTATGTGTATATGTGTACGTGTACGTGTACGTGTGTGTATATATAGGACGGGTTTATAGTCCGGAGCGAGGGAAGTGTGACAGTACCAGAAGAAGGCACCTTAGGCAGAGGACAGCGTGAGCGGCTGCTAATCCGGCCTGAAGATGGGAATCTTGGGTAGAAACTCTATTAAAATAACCTGCACAGGACACAGAGAGAGAGGGAGAGAGAGAGAAACAGAGAGAGGGGGGAGTAAGAGAGAGAGAGACAGAGAGAGAGAGAGAATGGGGGGGAGAAAGAGAGAGAGGGAGAAAGAGGGACAGAGAAGGAGAAAGAGGGAGAAAGAGACAGAGGGAGAGAGAGAGAGAGAGAGAAACGGGGGAGAGAGAAAGAGAGAGAGGGAGAGAGAAAGAGGGAGAGAGACAGAGAGACGGAGAAAGAGGGAGGGAGAGAGAAAGAGGGAGAGAGAAAGAGAGGGAGAAAGAGGGAGAGAGAAAGAGAGAAACACATTTAGGTTTATAAAGTACAATAATATTTTGTGAATTTATTCATTCACCAACCTCGCGCTCTCTCTCTCTCACACACTCACTGTCTCTCTCTCTCTCTCACACACTCACTGTCTCACTCTCTCTCTCTCTCTCTCTCACTCACACACACTCACTCACTGTCTCACTCTCTCTCTCACTCACACACACTCACTGTCTCACTCTGTGCACCGTGACTGGAGATTAACTTACGTATTCCATCATGTTGTTGGTTTCACACTTCCGTTTGCTCAGCCTCCAGTGCAAACACAACTGAAAAAGAGAGACGCGTTAGCAAAGATGGACACGATAGACAGATTAAAACACACACACACACACACACACACACACACACACACACACACTCTCTAACCTTGTGATAAAGGCGGTTGTTCTCCCACTCCAGTAACTTCTCTATGGATCTGCGTGTCTGAAGGAGACAAAAGGGAAAGAAAATAAACCCAGTGTACGCTCGCATGCGTTTATCTTTTCTGCTCTACTTCAGGGACGAAGATTAAAGTGGTGTTTTGAATATTTTTGTACTTTGCCTTTTTT
The DNA here is from genome assembly GCA_037576815.1 of Pangasius larnaudii. Classification (NCBI taxonomy): domain Eukaryota; kingdom Metazoa; phylum Chordata; class Actinopteri; order Siluriformes; family Pangasiidae; genus Pangasius; species Pangasius larnaudii. The sequence continues at coordinate 13,254,115 of CM074943.1, read as the reverse complement.
TTTTTTTTTTAAGAGCAATGTGGTGACAAGAGTGTGTGAGCATGTGTGAGTGTGTCTAAGCGTGTGTGTAAGGGTGTGTGTGAGTGTGCGTGTGTAAGAATGTGTAAACAAAGACTGACGCGTTTGCTGAGGCAGATGACGGGCCACAGACTGAGTCCCAGCGTGCAGCAGCAGCACAAACAGCCACACAGCAGCCAGCGCACGTTCACCGGCAGCGTCTTCCTCAGACAGCCGTTCACTCGGCTTATGCTGGCTTTAAACTCCTCCGGTGCCACCTGCACATCAGCACAGGAGGAAGAACACCAGCACCTTAATCAGCACACATGCAGCAGTGAAATAAACACACAAACACCTCTTCCTATTTCTACACTCGATGCTCACCGCCGCTATTTAGGGCTCGGTTCCAATTCACACACATTCTTCTTATTTTGCGCTTTTATTCTTTAAAGTCCAGTGTATAAGTATAAGACTATCCTGGACTGTCTTTATGTATAAATTATGTAGTCCCTTGTAGTTCTGTGTTGTGTTATGTAGCACTTTGGTCCTGGAGAAACGTTTTGTTTCACTATGTACTTGTATATGGCTGAAATGACAATAAACATACCTGCAACTGACTCGTGTTTTATACAGCTTACACAGTAAATCTGCTTTAGTTTATTAAGTTTTAGATGGGATGCTGTGTGCATGTAGTGTTCATTAATGGAGTGTTCAGTGTGTGTGTGTGTGTGTGTGTGTGTTTGTGTTACAGGTGGGAAGTGCCAGCTGCAGTGCTCACACACACACTCACCTTCCCTGTAAGTGCTGAGGGAAACTCTGTCTCAAATTTATTGCTGAGTCCAAACCTAGAGACAAAGAAAGCACAGTTCATGTAAAAATCACCTTTTAATGACTGTTAATTCATTAATTTAAAATACTGTTAATTATTAATAATTGTTTATTATTCCAAAAGATTTATTTCGTATTCCTTCAAATCCCACCCTCCTGTGTTACGATTGGCTACTGCGACAGACACTGCTGCATGATTATTGGCTAATCGTCATACTCGCGAGCACTCAGCCAATCAGCGGCCAGACTGGGCCTGAGAACTACCAACCAATCACAGCGAAGGAGGGCGGAACTTGTCGGAAAATAGGTCGGAAGCGAATTAAAACTGAAAGCGCTGCTATGGAGGTTTAGCCAGCGATATTTCCTGAGGCTTCTCAGAGTCACTTACACGGTGGCTCGACCTGCTCCGCGGACCAGAACCGGCTCCGGGCCGAATTTAAGCAGCTGCTCCTCCGCCGCCCGGCCTTCGTCTTCCTCCTCTTCCTCTTCCTCCTCCTCCTCGTAAATCTCATCAAAGTCCTCCATCATGGCCGGTCTCGGCCTCGCGCTTCCCGGGAGCGACTCAGCTTTCCTCACAGATCACTCACAAGTTTCTTATTCAACGCTATCTTTCATAAAACGCCACATACAGGAGATTTTCTGACGGAACACACACACAGTCCTGAGCAAAACATCAACATCCGCCGCAGTTCCCGAACTCGCGTCGAGAATCAGTCGTATTATCGCGAGAATACAACAGCTGGCCTTTAAAAAAAAAAAACCGTCAATCGTTGCCTTATGTTATCGCGAGAGCACAGGTTTAGACGGAAACTTCAACGTCTGTTTTTCTATTATCGCGAGATTATAAATTGTAATAAGAGACATAAAAACCGTTAAATGGAGGTTTTACCATTTTTTTCTATGAATAAGTCCATTTTATTACAGCGCTTTATTTTATTTTTATTGCTCTCCATATATTTATATATAAATATTTTTTTTAAAATTACCTTTTGTGTTGTTTTTTTTTAAATATCTCCTGTTATTATGACAGATTAGGGAGCATAAATAAATAAAAACACTCTTTAGTAACTTGTCTCTATTTCATTTAATAAAACAAAAAAATTATCTCAAGTGAAACATCTGCCTTGCGTCACTGATATTTCAATGCTTAATTTAAATTTTAATTAAAAAAAGAGGAAAAAATAGTCAAAAATAGAGAACAAGGTAAACTGCAGAATGCTGCACTATTTACTTCTATTATCGTTAATATCTTTGCAATATTTAAAAAAAAAAAAAAAAAAAAAGAGTCTCTGTGAGATCAGGCACTGCAGATTTTCTAGAAAACCCTTCCTTCATCCCATTATCTCTTTGCATTTCTCACAAATTAAAAAGAAGCCATTATATTTTTTCCACTTAGAGCTTTTATTATTAATCCAGGAATACATGATGAAGGCGATCACACATTCGCTACATTACAGACACACAGCGCACCGCTCTCCCAGGCTCGTGGACTCCTCACTCTTCCCACGTATCGCCATATTTGTTCTTCTTCACTGCAAAGAGAGTGAGCGTACGTATCATCACCGTTTCCTTTAATAAGCGTAACTATGATACTGTTATTACAACACGATAAAGGAATAAAAGAAGGAACCCCAAACGTAGAGACGAGGCTTACTTATTTAACGGATAATGAAATTCTGTCTCACGTCAAGTGTAAACGTTTCTGTAAACGTAAATGTCTTGTTCATAGAAAACACACACGTAACCATAACAACGGGAGTCTGACTGACAGCTCTCACCCTCCTTCTTGGGCGTGTCTCTGTCTATTTTCTGGGTCCGGGTGATGTCGTAGTTCTCCCTGTTCTTGTTGCGCAGCTCCTCATAAAGGATGGGCTTCCTCTTCACTTCCTCCTCCTCCTCCTCCTCCACACGCAGCGCTGTTACAGTTCATCAGCAGCTCAGAACAACATCAACACTAATACATCCTCAGTACAGTATCATGCTTTGTGTTCTGATTGGTTACGGGGGCAATGGGGGCGGGACCTGGGGTCTGATTGGTTACAGTGATGCTGGAGGTGGTATTATAATAATAATAATAATAATAATAATAATGATGAGCTTCACACACACATGCAGAGTAAACAGATTAGTATAAAGAGGGTACAGTACCGGGTGTGTGAAGGTCGTGCTGTTGAGCGGAGTGTGTGGTGTCGCTGTAGCTGAAGTCAGGAGGGGAATTCGGCGACTCTGAGACACTCTCAGACTGAAACACATCTAACTGATGCTTCTCATCCTCACTGAGCTCCGACTGAGGAGCAGCAAACCTCACACATTAACCACAGAGAGAGAGAGAGAGAGAGAGAAAGGGGAGAGAGCAAAAGAGAGGGAGGGAGGGAGAGAGAGAGGGAAAGGGGAGAGAGCAAAAGAGAGGGAGGGAGGGAGAGAGAGAGGGAAAGAGAGAGAGCAAAAGAGAGAAGGGGGAGAGAGAGAGGGAGAGAGAGAGAGGGAGAAAGGTAGGGAAAGAGAGAGGGGGAGAGAGCAAAAGAGAGAAGGGGAGAGAGAGAGAGGGAAAGAGAGAGGGAGAAAGGTAGGGTAAGAGAGAGGGGGAGAGAGCAAGAGAGAGAAGGGGAGAGAGAGCAAAAGAGAGGGAGGGAGGGAGAGAGAGAGAGAGAGAGAGAGAGAGGGAGAAAAGGGAAAGGGAGATGGGGGGGAGAGACAGAAGATAAATGAGGTGTACGTATTCGTATAAAAAGACTGAACAGCTCCGTAAAAGCTCGCTGGCTAAATCACTGACCTCGGTCACTAGCTAGCTGCTTTGGTGTCCATATTATGCAGTTGCCTAGCAACAGTGTTCTTACAACTTTAACCAATGTGTCTCACATCAGCACTGAGTGTGTGTGTATGTGTGTGTGTGTGAGAGAGAGAAAGTGTGAGTGTAGGTGTGTGTGTGTGTGTGTGTGTGTGTGTGTGTGTGTGTGTGTGTGTGAGAGAGAGAGAGAGAGAGAGAGAGAGA
>CM074943.1:13170407-13180422 GCA_037576815.1 Pangasius larnaudii | reverse complement strand
GAGGCGCGGCCTCCGAGCCCGTCAGGCTCCGTTAAGGAGGCGCGGCCTCCGAGCCCGTCAGGCTCCGTTAAGGAGGCGCGGCCTCCGAGCCCGTCAGGCTCCGTTAAGGAGGCGCGGCCTCCGTCAGGCTCCGTTAAGGAGGCGCGGGCTCCGTCAGTGAAGGAGGCGTGGCCTCCGTCAGTCTCAGTGAAGGAGGCGTGGCCTCTGTCAGTCTCAGTGAAGGAGGCGTGGCCTCTGAGCCTGTCCGTCTTAGTCAGGGAGGCATGGCCTTACACTGAATCACACCACAGTATTACACAGTATTAAGATGTGAACTGTGGTATGTGGAAATGATGTTAAGTGCATGTCATGTGCCGTACTGTGTTAAAAATGAGCTGACAGCAGAAAGCAGGGTTTAGTGCTTTACCTGGAGCTTCGGTGCATGCGATTTGGTTAGAGAGGAAGGGGGTTCTCCATGCATACGCTGCTGTGAGACAAATTAAAAACCAAAAATGAAGCACACACACAAACACACAATGGAACAAGGTGAAAAAAAAATGGACTCTGGATGAATAACAAAATGACACAGGACAGTGTAGTTAGGTCAGCTCTGATTCTCTGGTGTGCAGCTGAACAGAAAACCGTGGCGTGTGCAGACGGACCTGAGGAGACGTCATTGTGCTTTTTGGTCTTGCTGTCCAGTTTCTCCTGGGTGAGCTTGTCCAGGAGGCTCTGGTTCGGATCCCGGGCTCTCGGCTGAGCCGAGCGGTCTCGTTCTCTCTCTCTCCCCTTTTCGCGCTCATGATCGAGCTCTGTGGCACTCGAAACGCTGTCGCTGTCCAAACCTGCTGGGAGGAGAGACAACCTTCAGAGTCATTGAATTGGAAAAAAACAAGAAAAAAATATATACAAACATTCCGCTGCGAGTGCAAAACATGTTTTAACATTTATATTTTGATGATATTGAGAAACAGAGTTTGAGTGTTTTATTTGTCCCCCTCACCAGTGGTGGTGTGGTTCTTGCCCCTCCTGCGCCGGTTCTTTGGCGTTTTGTCTCTGGAGGCGAGGCTGGCCTGAGCCGAGGCTTTGCGCCCGGGTCTGAAGGTCTTGGTGACGGTGGAGGGATCGACGCGGTCAGGCATGCTGCTCAAGGAATCGTGGGAGTCCAGCGGCCCTTGGTCACTGCCTCGCTGGTCACATGACCTATTCAGGGAAGAGTTGAGCCAGCTGGAGTTTTTAGGATCATCCTGAGAGCTGAGAGAGAAGAGCGACACAGAGAGAAGGAAGCGTGTGGTTAGAGGAAATCTCCGCGAGTAAGACAGACATGTGAAAAGCACTCCAAGTACCGCGCGTGAGCGTTGTTGAGCGGGGTCCGCTGCAGCGGAGGCGGGAAGCTCATGTACTCGGTTTTTAGGGACATGTTGGGGTCGGGCTGCAGATCAGCGCTGGCCTGAGCTCCTGACGCCTGCTGAATCTCTGAACCCACTGACGGGAACATGGGAGAGAGATTAAAACCTAAAAAAAAAAATAAAAGAAAAAATAAAGACAGAGACATGGTCTTCTTCACTAATGCTTGTCTCAACAAAAATAGACTAATTTATAGTAAAGGAAACTCTGTGTGTGTGTGTGTGTGTCACTGACCAGTGGCGAGAGGGGAAAAGTTGTTCATGCCAAGCGTGCTGATGGGAGGGAAGGGCAGGAAAGGCGAAGGCGAGACGGAATCCCGCGCTACGTTCTGATGCTGCTGTTGCCCCGACGACGCCTGCTGTTGCTGCTGCTGTCGAAGGAGGTCATTCAGAGTTTGCTTCAACCTGCAAACACGAGATCATCAGCCATCATCACACTGAAGCAGGCGTGGCCTTTGTGCCTTTCCGTGCCATTGAAGGAGGTGTGGCCTGTGTGTGTGTGTGTGTGTGTGTGTGTGTGTGTGTGTGTGTGTGTGTGCGCGCACCTGTTGACGTTGTTCTGCTGCCAGGCGAGCTGTGTGTAACACTGGTTGAGCTGGTGCATGATGAGTGGCACCTGAGGTGAGCCCAGGTTATTCGGCAACACGTTATACGGTGCCGTCAACATTGACTGCAGCATGCACGAAAGAGTCTGCACACACACACACACACACATACACACACACACACACACACGGGGAAAGAGGAAATCTTAAAGAGGGATAAACACCAAACCACAAAATCTTTCCAGCTGAATGCAATTCGTGTGTGTGTGTGTGTGTACCTGCTGGTCCTGCAGCAGCATCTGACACATGGCCGTGCTGAAGTCCAGCTGTCTCTGCAGCTGTGTGGTCTGCTCCTGCCAGTGTGTGTGAGTGTGTGTGGCGCTCTCGGAGGCCGACAGGTCGGCGGCCCAGCGCAGGTTTTCCTGCCTCTTCGTCCCTCTGGGATTGGGACGAGGCCGAGATCTGGTGCAGCGTGGAGATGAACCCTTTACGCTATCCGTCGAGACAGAGACCGATTAGGGATCAAACAGACAATAGTTTCTGAAGTGCGTATCTACGTATATACGTATTACACACCTGTCCCTGTTCTTGCCGCTGCCGCAGGATTTCCTGTTAGAGTACGAGTGTGGCTCGTCAGTGGAGCTCGACTCTGCTCCCTCTTCCTCCTCCTCATCCTCGTCTTCTTGAGCGCCAAGCTCAGACGGGTAATCTTCATCATCATCCTCATCCTCACCCAGTGGGCACTGAGTGGAGCCGCCCCACGTTGCCATGGTCCTGACAAACATCCACAAATTACAGATCAAACAATGATTAATAAATAAATAAAAAGAAGTGTTACCTCACGACTGAAACCAAATATAAAATTCAGATCATACTGGGACAAAACCTGATAACGGAAAAAAAAAAAAAAATTATTTTTATTTATTTTAATAAAAATATAATCACAGTATTACGTTCTGCACTTTTCTCTCTTTGGTCTATAAACGAAGAAAAAAGTGATTTGTGACTACAGCATTTTTATTTAAAAGCCTTGGCTGAAATGATGGAACCATTATGTGTAGTAAGTGTGTACCTGTTCCCTATTTGGAGGTGTGTGTGTGTGTGTGTGTGTGTGTGTGTGTGTGTGTGTGTACCTGTCATCCCGGGTGAAGCTGTGTGTAGGGTGTGTGTCACTCCTCCTCTGCTGCTCGGCCATTAGACTTTCCAGATGTTTCCGTCTCTGCCTCAGTTCCTCACGCAGGACCTGGTGTCTGCGCATCTCTGACCACAGCTGAGAGACATACAGGAAAAAAAAAAACCCACATCAGTGATTTTACACTTGTGTGTGTGTGTGTGTGTGAAATTCCTAGAAGAATTCCCGAAAGAAAACACCCCCTCAACATCTTGTAATTGCTACTCGCAAACTTGGGACGGTCTCATTAGCTCCGAGTCCAGCAGGGGACATCAAATCAAAATGGCCGCTCACAGCATCAGCAGTAAACGAAGTCTCTAAACAGACATATTTGCTTGTTAAGACAGAGACAGAAAGACACCTCGTTGTCGGTGATGGTGACGGGCGCAGGCTCGGCGGTGTGCTTGAGCACGGCGGTGTTGCTCTTCGCCGACGTGGACGGCGCAACAGCAGGAGTGGAAGCTGCAGCAGGGAGCTTCTTCATCATCATCACGCCGCTCGCCGCACTCGACACCGACGGCTGCGCGGGAAGCAGAGCGACAGGAGATGATGGACAAGAGCGTATCGCGGAGGCAACAAAACATGCTGTGAGTGAAGGAGGGAGAGAAGGAGGGAGAGAAGTACCTGTAGATCGGGACACGCCCACTGCAGGTCCTGGATTTTGCCCTGGATCTCCATCAGTCTCTGTCTCTCCTCATGAAGCTGCTTCAGCTCCTGCTGCTGCTGCCTCAGTTTCTCCTCATACAGCTTCTCCCTGATACACACACACACACACACACACACACACACACACACACACACATTTATCTATTAATCTATGTCTTCAGAACCAAATTTTATTCTGATTTAAATCTTAAAATGCTACTGTGATTACTGTGTTTTATTTGTACATTTATAAATATATAATGTAACAGACCATTGTAAGGACCACACACACACACACACACACACACACACACACACACACACACACACACACACACACCTGGCCTTGTCAGAGAGTGCAAGTTCTCTCTTGGCTTTAGGTGCAGTCGCTCTGGTGTTGTTGGGTTGCTGTTGCAATCCTTCGTCCTCATTGGCTGCCGTGGTGTCCGTGTCATCACTCTGCATAACACACACACACACACACACACACACACACACTTTAAACAATATCCTTTAATCATTAATTTTAACTCCGGTCTCTACCCAAAGCCCATGACGGACCTGCACCATGGCGACGAGCTCACGCAGCTGCTGCAGTTTCTGCTTGGCCGTTTGGAGACGATGGACTTTCTGAGCAAACTCTGCGTCCTCTGCGATGCTGCTCCGGCGACTGGACCCCGAACCCGAGCTCTCTCTTCTCCCTCGCCTCGCCCCATCTTCCTCCTCGCCGCCATCGTCATCGTCGTCCTCCTCGTCTTCATCGCCGTTCCCGCGCTTTGCGCCGTTGTAGGAGCCGTCTCGGTTATACTGGCACTCTGTGAACACAGCGGAGGTGGTTTGGTTGGACATGGACTGTGTACAAAATAACAACAACAACAACATTTAGCATTATTAATTAGTAAGAAGTTTTCATTAAAATAAGGATTATTATTAATAATAATAATAATAATAATAACAACAACAACAACAGCCTCATTAATACAAATATTTTTTATATTATCATCATCATTACCACTACTAATAATAAATACTAATAAGTAATAATAACAGTAAACACTAATTTACAAGGTTAGTCGAAGCAAATCAATATTTAAATTAACAGTTGACAAACAGATAGATAAACAGATAAAGACAGAGAAAGAGAGATATTGACAGATAGATAGATATAGATAGATATAGATAGATAAACAGAGAGAGATAGAGAGAGATATTGACAGATAGATAGACAGATAGATAGATAGATATAGATAAACAGAGAGACAGAGAGATAAACAGATAGAGACAGAGAGATACTGACTGACAGACAGATAGATAGATAGACAGACAGATAGATAAACAGAGAGACAGAGAAAGAGAGATACTGACAGACAGATAGATAGATAGATAGATAGACAGATCGATATATAGAGGCAGAGAAAGGGAGATATTGACAGACAGACATAGATAGATAGATAGATAGATAGATAGATAGATAGACGGATGGATGGATAGATGGAGAAGGAGAAGCTGACCTATGGCTGCGGGGGCGTTGAGGCTGCGCAGGTTAGCGGCCGCGCGGTTGTTGACGTCACACTGAGAGTTCAGACGGCCGACTCTGTTGTTGGAGCTGCTGCAGGCGTTCGTCAGCGTGTTCATGTCCATCCAGTTAGACGTAGACTGAGGCTGAGCAGGGTTTCTGACACACACACACACACACACACACACACACACACACACACACACACACCATTTTCTTGGGTAAGACTGTAAGTGCATAACCCGGGGTAATTTACTGCTCAGCAGTACGGTGATACGAAGGGCACCTGATGTTAGTGACGGGTTCTCGGTTCTCCTGCTCCGAATCGAACATGGCTTCGAAGAGCGACCCGTCTTCCGTCTCGTCCTCCTCGTCCTCGTTCACGTTCTCGTTCACCGTGTCCACCATCATGTCAGACGTCTGCTCGTAGTACTGCACCAGCTCTCTTAGTTCGTTCAGGCGCTTGTGCACCTCCTTCAGCTTCCTGCAGCGGACGAGAGACATCGAGAACGAGAGAGAGAGAGAGAGAGAGAGAGAGAGAGAGAGAGAGAGAATTAGACAAATTACCAACACTATCATTATAAATGTATATAAACGGTGCTGTTCTTTCAGTACCTCAGTTTTTCGGCTGGGTTTCCTCCATCGTCATAAGATGAAGAATCTTGTCTCGCCACACACACGGCGTTCCCGTCTCGCCCCGACGTCGAGGGACGCTCAGAAGCTCGCGGAGATGCACCACGGCCTGGAAAGACACACAGACACACACAAACAAATATTACAAAAAAAATAAAGGACAGGACAAACAGAACGGCTATGATTTTGTTAGCCAGAATAAACTCCTGTGATTATTCTGCGTTTAGATTCATAATCAGATTCGTACACGAGCTGTTGTTTAGCGTCTGGTCTCGGAGGGAATGAAGCTCCTGCAGGATTTTGTCCATCGTCTGCTTCTTGTCCTGGAGCTCCTGTAGTTTGGTGAGCTTGGCACTAGCAGGGGAGGCAGAAGCAGCAGCAACAGCAGAAGCAGCAGCAGCAGCAGCGCCGCCAAGGGTTTGCTGCCCCCGAGGACTGTGGGTAGAGCGAGATCGGGACACCTCCCTAGACAGAGACAGACTCTCAGCCTGACGCCGGTTATCAGGCACCGCCGGAGACTGAGAAGGAACAACAATAAGCACCAGGGTTACGATCGTTACACGTGCCAGAGATTAAACAACTACTTTAACTGTGAATCGCGAGCTATTAGGGCGGAGCTTGGTGGACTGGATATTAACCATTGGTCAAAACCAGCAAGACAAAACAGCGACCATTTTAACCTCCATTTTGACCAGTACGTTTCATATCGCAGTGACAAGCGACAGCCTTCTTCCGCAGGCAGGAAGTGAAGCCGTGAGCACAACGGGGTCGATCTGAGGATCATTCACGCCGATCGTTTGGATCCGTCGTCTCGCCAAATCGTATCTAATTTGCTCAGAATTAAGAATGAATTCAGACGCCACTGAAATCGCAGCTCCGTGTCACACGCATGTAGAAAATAAACGCTGTGTTGCTCGCACGTGTGAACGTAGAGTTCAGACTTGAGACCCGCAGAGTGTACTTAAGTGACTGTGTGTGTGTGTGTGTGTGTGTGTGTGTGTGTGTGTGTATATACCTGAGAGTCGTGCAGTTGGTTGTGGAAGCGTCGTATGAGATCGTTGAGTTCATCATTGAGTTCTGAAGTGATGCTGACACCTGACACACTTCCTGTAGTCTCTGTTACAACTGAAACACACACACACACACACACACAGTGAGACACAACATGTACATGACAGACAACAGCACCAGTGTCTGTGTGTGTGTGTGTGTGTGTGTGTGTGTGTGTGTGTGTGTGTCTAACCGGTGTCGTCCATGGCGTGTTCGGCTCGGTTCTGCATGGTGAGCAGGGCGGCCTGTCGGTTCTGCAGCTCTCGCAGCTCCTCCTGCTGCTGCAGCATCTTCTGCAGGAGGTCGTGCTGCTTGCGCAGGTTCTCCAACTCCTCCTTCTGCTGACCTCCGACCCTGTAACACTGACAAAGGAACAAAAGATTGGAAGCAAAAGATTAGAATGCATAAATGAAGAGCGACGAAGAATGAGTTACGGGGCAGAGGAAGAGTAGCGCAAAAAAAAAAAAAAAAAAAAAAAAAGATGGACACAAACACAAAAAAAAGATAAAGGAACAGGTGCAGGAACAGAGATCCACAGATTAACAGCAGCTGATCCCAAACATCGATACGCTTTCAAAAAAATAATAAAACCGTGACACTGAACACACGTCTGCGCAGACTGAGGAGGCGAGAGAGGGGACAGGGTGCATTGTGGGTACTCACGGTGGGGTCTGCGGCTTCTGACCGAGGCTCTAGGTTCAGAGACGCGCTCTCGGCCATCGAGCCCGAACACACCGCCGAGTCCACCGTGGCACCTTCGTCCTCCTCCTCCTCCTCCTCGTTCTCTCTCGCCTGGAACACAGAGCGAGTTCGTTACGGTGTTTAGTATCGACGACTCCCTCGTCCCTCGTCACGGGCAGCGGCGCGTTTTTACGTGATCTTTTACGCTTTATAGAAACTAGCTAGCTACAGAAATAACCTCACGTCCACGAGGAGACGATTCCGAGAACTGTCCTGCATTTCCGGGAAGTTTGTTTATCGAGATATCGATATCGTTGTACTGCCAGGACCTAGATGCGCTCTCTCTCTCTCTCTCTCTCTCTCTCTCTCTCTCAGGGCAGAGTGAGGGTGAAAATCAAGCCGAGAGAGAGAGAGAGAGAGAGAGAGAGAGTGTCCTACATACAGCCCTCCATATTCATCAAGCACACAGCACAGAAACCCTTACACACACACACACACACACACACACACACACACACAAGCTTCATCTAAAACACTCAAAGCACACGAGTCAAACCAACTGACTAAATAAAAAATTTTTAAAAAAAAATCAGATCAAAGCCCTGAATCTCAGACCGAACTGAAGTACAGAAGAAAAGGGCGAGACAAAGGAACTGAGGCAACAATCGAAACGGTTTTAAGGTCTAAAAGCTTGTGGGCGTTTTTTTTAACTGCTTTTGTTCTCATTACAGATAAAAGCTCACTGAACTCAGTGCGAATCAAAGCGAGGCGCAGAATGAATAACTGCACTGTTTAAACACACAATGAGGAAAAACTGAAAGAGAAAGAGAGAAGGAGCGAGAGAGAGAGAGAGAGAGAGATAAACAGAAAGAGAGAAACAGTGATAAGGAGAAGGAGACAGAGAGAGGGAGAGAGAGAGAGAGAGAGAGATGAAGATAAACAGAATAAAAGAGAGAGAGAGAGAGACACACACACAAAGAAAGACAGAGAGAGAAACAGAGAGGGCAGAAGACATAGCGAGAAAAATAAACAGAGATAAACAGAATGAGAGAATGAAAAAGAGAGAGCGAGAGAGAGAGATAGAGATAAACAGAATGAGACAGAGAGAGACACAGAGAAAGAGAGAGAGAGAGATAGAGATACAGAGAGAGACAGAGGAGACACACAGAGAAAGAGAGAGAGAGAGAGATAGAGATACAGAGAGAGACAGAGGAGACACACAGAGAAAGAGAGAGAGAGATAGAGATACAGAGGAGACAGAATGAGAGACACACACACAAAGAAAGACAGACAGAGAGAGAGAGAGAGAGAGAGAGAGAGACACAGAGATAATCAGAATGAGACAGAGACACAGAGAAAGAAAGACAGAGAAAGAGAGAGAGAGAGAGAGAGAGAGAGAGAGAGAGAGACAGAGATAAACAGAATGAGACAGAGAGACACACACAGAGAGAAAGAGAGAGAGAGAGAGAGAGAGAGAGAGAGAAGCGGTCGAGGTGAGGATTTTATTACACACTACAGCTTGTCGTATCGTTTCTCTCAGCGCTTCCCAAACTTTTATGTTCCTGACAGAGGAAGCGTGACTCGCTCTGGGGGTAAAGACACTAACGGAACTTAATCAGTACTTCTGTAAAAACCCGTTCACTCGGGAACCGTTATTTCTGACCTCAGCTTTAAAAATACATCAACAATATTACACTAAAATTAGCTCAGCCCTATTAATAAATTAATAAAATACAGAGAAAATAGAATACAGTCGCTTTATGATTTTGGTGGCCACACACACACACACACACACACACACACACACACACACACACACACACTGTAATATAATCACAGTGCTAAAAGGTTGTTTCATAAAACACACACACAACAAAACAACAAAGAAAGAGAGGGAAATTGTGTGTGCCCGAGTGTGTGTGTGTGTGTGTGTGTGTGTGTGTGTGTGTGTGTGTGTGTGTGTGTGGGGTACTAACCAGCATCTTCTGCAGAAAGCGCAAGTAAGACTTCTCCTGCTCCTTCAGGTGTGTGATGAGGTGAGAGAGGCGCTCGACGTTAGCCGGAACGTCGTTCTTCTCCAGCAGGTCGTCCCTCATAGAGCTGGCTCTGCTGATGTACTCACGGATCTGTACCAGCTTACTGACCACCTGCCACACACACACACACACACACACACACACATACACACACACACACAGAGAGACTTTACTGACACGGAAGAGAGAGAGAGAGAGAGAGAGAGAGAGAGAGAGAAATAGAGGAGGATCTACATCAGCTTACAGAGAAACATGGATGTACACACTCCCTTTACCGAGACACAGAGAGAGAGAGAGAGAGAGAGAGAGAGAGAGAGAGAGAGAGAGAGAGAGAGAGAGAGAGAGAGAGAGAG
>CM074943.1:13160277-13170307 GCA_037576815.1 Pangasius larnaudii | reverse complement strand
CACACACACACACTCTCACACACACACACACACACTCTCACACACACACACACACACTCTCACACACACACACACACACTCTCACACACACACACACACTCTCACACACACACACACACTCTCACACACACACACACTCTCACATCTGCTAATTCCATTACACCCAAAGCATACTCCATATATTGAATAATTTATGTTAATTACATGAAACTGAGTGAAGTTTATTTAATTATTTATTAATATATACATCTCCGATAATGAGAGAGAAAAAAACACACATCACGTCACCTGCCGACACTCACCTGGCTGCTGTCGATAGCTGGTTCTCCTCTCCCGTCCACCAGAGGGCCTGCTGAGGTTCTCTCGGCTCCGTACGGCTCTTTATCAGGTGCGACAGGTGTGACAGGTGTGACAGGTGCGACGGGCCCCGGGCTCTGTTTCTTGGCCTCTTTACCCCCTGTAGCGGTAGCAGGTGGCGCAGGTGCAGAAGCCTCTCTGCTCTTGTTAGTGTTGACGTGCAGCGGGAGGAAGTTGAAGGGCTTCCTCGGCTCGGAGGAAAGCTGCCGCTGGTTGTTGGCCGCGGTGACGCGACCCTGCGAGTCGCTCCCGATGCTCCTCTGTGGACGAGAACGGAGCGGCTTTTAAAACCCAAAGACAAGCCAGAACATCTCCACACCCGCAGCACAACACGTTACAACACCGTTACAACACCGTTACAACATCTAAACGAAACCTTCAGACGCCATCTTACAGGGTTTCGTTTTCATTCAGTAACCGATATCAGTGTAAGCGTTACGGTGTGTTTGGTTCTGCCTTGTTCTTTTTTTTAAATTATTTTTATTTTTACTTTATTTTCCACAAAGCAGGCGTGAAAAACTTAATCTTGAGTTTATAACTTATTGACCAATCCTGCGTCCGTTACGTTTAGGAACTAACCGTGCGTCTGTGCGCAGCTTCGCCGTCATCTGATATTTAAACAAGCGATAAAAAGATATGAACTAATGGATGTATTTATCAGAAGAGTTCCTTGACCAATCAGATTTCTTCATCTTGGTCACCTGACCCTGCTGATGAAACAGGTTTAGTACCTGTGCTTGCTCTGTTTTATTTGAATTAAATTAAATTATTTAATTTACCAGAGTTCTTTGTTCCTTGTCGCTTCTTTTCTTCATATTTATATAAAAATATGATTTTTTTTAATTCTGTTACATCTATACTGTATCTAAAACTTTATTAAGGCGGTAAAATACTGCAAAACTGAAAATATCTACGGAAAAATGTAAGAAAAAGTAGAAAAATAAATATGAAAAAATGAGTAAATAAAAGACGCAGATCAAAAACTGTAAATATAATCGCGATAAAAAAATCCTCACATTTATCCAAGAATGTATCTGAGCTTCAACCTGAAACGGAAGAACATTTTAAAAATACTTTCTAACGTGTTTTAATTAATTTCTTTTCCGAAGCAGTTGGTTATGACGGTAAGTTTAAGCGGGCCAGTTGCCATGGTAACTGATCTTCTGTCTCTATCTCGTATCTCGAACGTCTAAAAGTGAAACGTAAAGCGGTTATTTCGCACGTCGTCGCCGCGTGTAAAACGCTCCGCTTCTCTTCTTCACCTCGTCCAGGTCGGTGAAGTTGATGCGCTGCCGCAGTCGCTCGAGCTCGGCCTGATCGGGAACGGACATCTGCGTGGTGTACTTGACGTGAGGGAACGAGTGCGGCGTCCTCGCTCGCCTACGCCCCGCCCCCGGCGTCGACTCCGGAGAGATGTCGTTGGTCAGGCGGCTCTCGGACACCGCAGAGAGCTTCTTCCTGTTCTTCTCTGACGACCGGTTCGCCTTTTTCTGCTGAACGCCCCAGTCCTGAACCAAAATAAATAAATAAATAAATAAAATACAATAAAAATGAACAAACAGTCTCACAAATGTTTACTGATATTCATTATAACGCGAGACGAACAACACGGATGCTGCAAACCCTGTTTACGTCCACCTGAGATAAAGACGTTTAGAAAACTAACCACATCATAACATTATTTTATATAACACGGGTCTCGTTAGTGTTTACTATTTACAAATTAAAAAAAAAAATATATATATATATATAGTTTTATTTATATATCGCACCTTCAGACGAGAAACAAAATCGAATTTATACACCTTCTTGAAGATGTATGCTAACGATAATTTTAACATTTTCTTAAACTTTCTTTTTATTTTTTTAAGCTCTTTTTTTCTTTATATGGATTGTTTACAATCGTGGATTGTTTTATTTATTGTGTAACTTTTTTAAATATTTTCCGTAAAGTGCTTTGAGATTATAGACTCTGATAAGAAATAAAGATGATTATTATTATTATTATTATTATTATTATTATTATTATTATTGTACTGTTATCATATCGCTGAAATTATAGATCACACATACATGTGTGTGTGTGTGTGTGTGTGTGTGTGTGTGTGTGTGTGTGTGTGTGAGTGTGTGAGTGTGTGAGTACATGTGTACATGTGTGTGTGTGTGTGTGTGTGAGAGACCATATTATTGAGCCGGTCGTCCAGGCTGCCGTTGCTGATGGTCCAGTTGCGCAGCTCCTGTTCGTCTGCACAGTCATCAAACAGAGCTCCTCCTGTCGCCATTTTATCCCCTCAGCGCTTACTGCGACACACACACACACACACACACACACACACACACACACACAGGGTTAAACACACCTCTCACGGTTTCCTTTCTCCTAACACACACTGTACAGTGCGTCTCTGCGACAGTGAAAGTGATCAAATAACACGGAGTAACTTAACACCTGAAGCTCGGGGTGTTTAACTGCCGGTTGTGCAACAATTTAAAACCCCCCCAACACACACACACACACACACACACACAAGTTAATCCAGTGTGTTCACCCGTCGTACGTTTTTAATTCCATCCAACATACCACATTAAAATTATTGATGTGTGTGTGTATATATATACACACACACACACACACACACACACACACACACACACACACATATGGGCTAAAATCCCATCCAGACAGACATCCAATCAGAAACTGGACTCGCGTGCCTCGTATCACGTGCTTTGTACAGTCACGCTGCTGTACACGTAACGTGCGAAACGTGGTTTTTTGGTTTCAGCAGGAAACGATAGAAAAGGGAAAAAAAAGAGAAAAGAGAAAAGAGAAAGCGCTTCCTGGAGCGCAATCTTTACCAACACGTCTATAGATATTACCTCGAGTTATTTTTACTGGTTACTTTATATTAGTTAAAATACGGCGTAAGTAATTACATTACACACCTCCACGTGTAAACTAATCCCGTCCGAACAGGGCTATAATCTGTTATTAAGGACGTAACGTATGGTTTATGTTTTACGTTAATCGTTGTAGCCAAAAATGCTCGATTTTGCTGTGGCTTTTTGTTCAAAATTTGGCCCAAACCTGCGGAAAATATTGAGTTTGCTTGATTTTGCGTTAATTTCTTCGATCGTGAAATCCTGGAGGAACTGCTAACGTTAGTATGATAAGCTATAAACTGCACTTTTATACTTTTATATCATATATTTTAATATTCTTGTAAATGAATGAATTTCTGCAGTGCACTTATAGAAATTGTGGCAACACTAATTTTTTTTTTAAATATTAGAATTTTAATTTGATTAAAAGCATTAATTAAGCACACAAGGAACACGTTGACTATAATAAATTAATACACAGATTATATTTTTAAGTCATAATTATAACAGCAAGACAGTAAATTTGATTTACCTTACATTTAGGTTTACAGTCCAGGCTGCTGGAAATGTGATTAATTTGATTAAAGTTGTGAAAATTAAAACTAAACTGGAGATAAAAGTGAGATGATGAAGCTGATGGAGACTCTGAGGTAAAGTGAGAGGCGGCGGGGGAAAGTGAAGCATCACTGCCGCCTCACAGGCTCATTTTCCCGGGTTAGACTCTCACCACTCCGCCCCCCCCCCCTCCTCCCTCCATCCATTTCTCCCTCTCTCTTTCTTTTTTTTAAGCTTTTGTTTTGTTTTGGTTGTGTAACTATTTGACTTGTAAAACCAGAACCGTAATTTAAACCGCTGTTTCCTGGGACGCAACTAAAAACAAACTTAAAAACAATCCCGCCCCATTTTATTTTCCGCTTCTCTTCTCTTCCCTCTTTTCTTTTCTCTCTCAGAACGTTTAGCCTCTGATGCTAACCTTTTCACCGCAGGTTTATATAGCGTGCGTGCGCGCGCATCCAGGAAGCAACAGATGGCGCGAGGCCCCGTCGCCATGGCAACCCCAGGCACCCCGCGAAAATATAGCTGTCGCACGTGCGACGAGACCTTCACCACTCACAGGTTTAATTAGCGGTGAAATAAATGCACTGTTTTTAATGTGTGTTTTTACTTTAAACACACGGTTCAAATGTAATGATGGAGGGATGACAGAGTGATAACAGAAAAAGATTTCACCTTATTCTTATTTTGTTGTTCCTTCACTTTCAGAAAAAAATTTAATTCATGATGCTAAATATCCACAAATATAAAGAAACTCACACACTGAGGCTGATAAAAAAATAGTTTGTTTTTTTTTACCTCCTGCTTCTTTAAAAGGAAAAAATATTATTGAAAGGTTTCTGGGCACTAAAATGAACTAGTTAGCTAACATTTATTAACAACACAAGGCCACATTTAACATTCCTTCAGTTAGGTGACAACGGCAACAAAGTTCTAGCTAGCAAGTTAGCATTCCTACCTAACTAACGACTCAAAATGTCAATTATCCAGGAAGTTAGGTTTATTATTCATATATAAAACTTATACACGCTTTGATATAATCATAAATAACAACATGTTCGGAAAAAAAAACATCCATAACACTGAATAACCTGAACAGCAAAGTCAGTCACTGAGTCAAATCCCAATTCCTGCACGCTCCCTATGCACGCGCACTACAACACGCCGTAAACTAGTAGGATTCCGCGCCCTACCTAGTGCACTTCATCGCCATTTAAGATACAGCCGTCGGTCCTAACCGAAAGCAGCACTATGACGCTTAACCTAAGCTCAGCTAACAAGGCAATTTGTAAAAAATACTACATTACCTTCGAGTTCCCGTGTATGCTCCTTTTGTAGTGTAGTGCATTCGCTACCGAATAAGACTTCCACAAGTTTACTGCAGTGAATAATATTACAGAAATCGTCTGAAGAAGCAGCTTCGTTTACTGAGCGGCCGCTTCTCAATGCGCCGCCATCTTTCTTTCTCCACACGGATCCGCGGAGTGATCCCGGATGCGTAATATCCCCCAAAATACAGCACACTAGCATAAAAATA
The DNA here is from genome assembly GCA_037576815.1 of Pangasius larnaudii. NCBI lineage: Eukaryota > Metazoa > Chordata > Actinopteri > Siluriformes > Pangasiidae > Pangasius > Pangasius larnaudii. Next base: position 13,164,975 of record CM074943.1, on the reverse strand, counting down.
TGATTTTTTATTTTTAATAATATTACATTAATGTGTTTTGTCTGGTAATGTATTCGTATTCTGCAGTAAATAAGTTAGAATCGATCAAAATCAGTGGCGCTAGTTGTTTACGCGGATGCAGAAAAGACCAAGGTCAGTGTGTGAAGCGCCCTCATAGGAAACATGTAAAGTTGTGGAAGATGCAGATGCTGAGGTTGATCATGGTGATGAAAATCTAAATGTGGTCACACTGTCGTTCATGCAATCCCTGAATTATCACCTCTACTACAAAATTAACACATTAACACTTTAACAGTTTATATCAGTATGCAGCAAATGACCTTAAACGTTTCCCCAGTCTGGTTTTAAGGCCCAGCATTTGTTCCGAGTTTGTAGCTGTCTCTGCTCTAACATCCATTTAACTTATCTAAAGTTTTATTAATTAAATCAAATATGCATTAAATGTACAGGGAGGTAATGTTCAGTTTGGGGAAACCCCGTGCCTTATCCACACACAGCATCCAGTTATAGGAAAATAATCAGCGGCTCATTCCGTGTCACTTCGGATAGCGTTATTGCTGCGTGTCTCAGATTTTGTTGATTCTTTTTGTGTTTGTTGCTTGTGACCTAACACCTAAAACCGAAGTATTTTGAATGAATTCGAACATCATCACAAGGACCTTGTAACTTTGAACATAATATGAACAAACTTTAAACGATGTTGACTACTATTGAGACAACATCGCTGTCTGGGAACATCAAAATAGCCTTAAGTTTTCTTGTTGATGTTTCTGTAGTCTATAGCGATTTGGGGGGCAAGATCATCAACATCAACCTGTGGAAGAAGAAACAGCAATTACCAGCAGAAAGCGAAATCAGAAGAAGAAGGTGGAGATGGATCGGGCACACGCTAAGAAAACCACCAAATACCACCAGACAGGCCCTAACATGGAACCCCTAAGGGAAGAGAAAAAGAGGCCGTCTGAGAAACACCTGGCGATGGGACCTTCAGACAGTCATCAAGAAGATGGGCCTTACCTGGAGCCAGCTAGAAGCAAGGGCACAGGATAGTGGACTCTGGAAGTCTCTTGGCGAAGACCTGTACCCTAGGAGGGGTGATGGGACCAACTAACTTAAACTTATCTTGTAATTTTGTCTTGAATCTTGAATTCGATTAGTTCTTTAGACCTCAAATTTGAACACAAAGTCAATTAAATGTCATAGTTTAAGCACAAACTGTAACTTTTAGCATCTTGTGTCTATTAAAGTAGGGTCTATAATATTACAATATCCCTAATATCATTCATGTTTGGATTTTTTCCCCCATTTTGGGAACCTCATATAAAAAAACTGACCTTCTGTGGTGACTTCTGAGAATTTGCACAAACAGAAAATAAGCTTATCTTTATGTCTGCCAATTTTCATGTAGTTGGGAATTAAATATCCGGAGATAATAAATCCCAAACATGGCTTCCTGTGTAAAACTTTTTTTAATTAGAAAATACTATATTTTTTCAGGGGAGTGAAAAACTGTGATGATGTTAGAATTAAGCCAAAAATACTTCTCAGGTTTCGGTTTTTAGGTAACAAGCAACAAATATAAAAAGAATAAACACAAATCCTGTTGATGATTTGCCTACTAAAAAATATTTTTTTAAAAATATAAAAGACAAAACTGACAGAAAGCTTTTTTCCTCAAGAGTTAGAGCTCAGTTTGATGAGTCACGATGAAACTAAAAGTACAGTGTTTCTCAAAAGATAGTTTTAATTAGATTAAAAATTGATTTGATACAATCAGAGATGACATGAATAAAACAGCAAATCTGATAAACCGATAAACCGCTGCAAACGATAAACAAAAGCTTAAATGTTAACGTAAAGTGGCGCAACAACAACAATAAGCCAATAAAACGATAAATGGTTATCAAATCACTGTTTAACGACTAATGTACTTTCACGTTTTTTCATCTCCTCCTTTTAAATCTAAGAATATGTGTCACTTATGGGCAACCATAAAGATAGTTTCAAAATTATTGGCACCCCTACAATCATTGTTCAACGTGAAGCCTCTCCTGGAGAGAATAGCAGCTCTGAGGAGCTTGCTGTAGAGGATCTTCAAACATTTAAAGATATTAATTAAGATAGTAATATTTTTAATATTTTCTTTCTATTGTCCTTTATATTACTTCTTCACCTCTACTGATCATTCACTAGGATGGTGATTATTACATTGGTTCTGTTTTATTATTTATAATAATACAAACACGTAAACACAATGTAATGGTTTTTATTTATTTATTTATTAGGATTTATAAGGATTTATTTGATGTTTTTATTAATGAAACCTTAAGCCATACTTGACCACGTGTATTCTAGGAAAACTGCTGCCTCACAGGTCCGGGGTTTGATCCTGAGCTGGAGTTACCATCTGTGTGGAGTGTCACAAGCTCTTCCCGAGTCAGTGTGGGTTTCTTCCGTGTTCTCCGGTTTCCTCCTACCTCCAAGAACATGCTAAGATAAAGTGCCTCTACATGTAAATGTGTATCCCATCCAGGATGTATTCCCGTCTCGCACCTTGCGTTCCCGGGATAGACTCTGGATCCACCAGACACCAACACCAACACTGACCAGGAGAAAGAGCTTCCTCAGTGGTAATACACAGTTTTAACCACTAGATGTCAGGATTGCTCAGAAAAATCACCCAAAAAAAGGAAACATCATGAATAACCCAGACATTTCAAACTCAGTGTTCAGATAATGTTTAATGCATTACTTGAAATAAAATGCAAAATAGGAAAAGTCATTGGGTTTGAGATGAAGGCGACATTCACTCGTAAAACTTTCCAGTTCAAGCCATTACGATAAAACCGTCTTAGGGAAGGGACAATACATTCAAGAGCTTTAGGAGAAGGCCGGATAGATATCTGGATTTCTGTGCATGCGATATTGTTTAGAACATGGACCAGTACGTGGGATCGTAAAAAGGAAATAGCATTCAAGTTTATATAAGTAATATTTGTATGTGTTTTTTTAATCTACCAGTTTATTTCTGAATTAATCTCAGACGGAGTATAGTGAAATATCTTCAGTGTTATGTGTTGGTTACATTTCAAGCATATTTAAGCTTCATCCTTTCGACTCATGAATACAACGTCTTCCTACATTTTGGAAATAAAAGTGAAATGCAAACTGCACGGTGGAACAAGGAGGAGAAAGAGTCTATATACAAACCCTGAGGTGTGTTTCCTCCTTTAAAAAAAAAGAATGAAACAAAATAAAAAGGAAACAGAAGTGGCAGAGCAAGGCATGTTCCTCGGTCTGGAAGTGCGTCTGTGCAACATGGGCTCTGTCCCAAATGCACGTTCTCACAAGAACGTCGCCCATTTCAGGAAACAGAGAAGTGAGGTCTTTAAAAACCAGGAGAGATAAAAAGTCAAAGGTTCGGAGTCAAAGGTCATCTAGGTGAAACAGGGGAGCTGGGAAAGGAAGCAGAGTTTCGGGGTGAAAGGCCGTTGTGCAGTTTCCACAGAAGCTCCTCGTTCTCCATTGAGAGCCTTTTGTTGGCTTTCGACTCTTTCTGCAGCGTCTGCTGGAGCATCGCCTGCTCTGTGGATAACTGCCTGAAGAGGGAGCCAGAGAGAAGGAAAAATGAGAAAAGCACCTGGCCAGTAATCACATGTAAAGGAAGTGGGAGTGAATTAATAGATAGATGATTTATTGGTGGATGATTGATAGATGGATAGATTATGTATGAATTGGTAGATCAATAACGGATGGTTGCGTAGATATAATTATAAATGATACATAAAATGGTGAATAGATAGACAGATGGTTAGAAGGTTAAAAAGACAGGTAATGAATAGGATGGAAAAAATGGATCGATCTAAAGGAGGGTGGATTGGGAGGGGATTGGTGGAATAAGTGCATGGATGGGTGGATTAGTGGGATCTATGGGTGGATTAGTGGGATCTATGGGTGGGTGGATGGTGGACTGGGGGGATCTATAGGTAGATGGATGGGGACTGGTGGGATCTATGGGTAGATGGATGGGGTGTTGGTGGTGTCTATGGGTGGGTGGATGGTGGACTGGTGGGATCTATAGGTGGATACCCTGGTGGCATCAGTGGGTGAATGGATGGGAGATGGATGGAGTCAACAGGCTGGTATCTACAGAATGGTAAGTTTGCTGGGATCTGTAGGTGGATCGATGGGAGAAAGGTTGGATTCTATGGGTGGATGAATGAGAGATTGGCAGGATGTGTAGGAAACATCCAGGACACCAAGAAACATTCTTATTCCCGTCAAAGCTGCGTCCACTTTGTTTCCTCAGATGTGCAATTTCACCCAATGCTACTTTCTTCCCCGTTTATCTAATGGACAGCCTGCAATTAGCTAAACAGCATCTGCTGACCTTCTGTAGCACGATTCTTATCGTACTGCTAGTCATTCGCATGCATTACTGGTTAGCTACGTTAACCTCATGGATTAGTATAATACACGTGGATATATCACAGCGTATGAGCGAGCGTGTACCTGGACAGCTCTGCGTGTTTGTCCATGCGCGCTTTATAGTCCTCGTTCTCCTGCTGAAGCTTCGTTACAAACTCCTCCAGTTTCACGTTGGACTCGATCTATAAACATATGAGTGAGTGATATTTATGCTTTAAGAAAAGTATGAAAGTGTGTGTGTGTGTGTGTGTGTGTGTGTGTGTGTGTGTG
>CM074943.1:13135378-13147878 GCA_037576815.1 Pangasius larnaudii | reverse complement strand
ATTTGATTTGCATTTTAAACCATAAATGTAATTTGAAAGGTTATTTAAAAACTTAAAATTACTTGCTAAGGCTAGCTAACAGACAATAGCTAGCATGTTCTAGCATGTTCTTCAGGTGTATTGTTGTTGTTTACCTAAAACTGCTTGCTAACATTACGGTTTAGCCAAACCATAGCCAGGATTTTTAAAGTTAGCACAAAGAATATGCTAGCAAACTATTAGCTAGGGAGATGCATATGCTAGTTCTGATTTATGATCTTTGAACATGCATGGACTAATGTCTGTTTTGTCGAAACCGTAAAGAAAATGTTAGCTATGAGATAGACAACAAATTCCTTGATAGTGAAGGGTAACAAAGAGCTAGCTAGCTAACCCCAGCTAAACAATTATTAAATTAAACTAGCTAAAAGTTATGATGTTAATTGTTCGCTTCAAGATAGACAAGACAGTTAACTTAAATTTGTAAGAATTTTAGATTCCGTAGCCATACAAAAAGGCAAGCTAACATAGCTAGCTGATTAACACTAGCTAATTCTGCACTAGATAGCAAATTTAAGTTACATTAGCAGGATAAATTTAGCTAGACATTTAGCGAACTCTATCAGTAAGTTATCCAGTTTTGTCCTGTATGTTTTTTTTTTTAAAGTTTTAAACATCGTGAATTTTTAACAATAGTGTTCGAGAAGAATGTTACGATGTATCATGCAACCGAATATCGAAACCAACATTAAAAAACTTAAATTCATAAGATTTTAATTTACATTTACGTTAACTTACACAACATGGCAACAACTTAACTTACATTTACATCATAAACATGAAAGACTTCCTCATTGGCACCTCGTCGGCTCGACCAATCAGAGAGCCGTTACTGTGATTAATCAGCCAGAACCTGCTGATGAGTCCATCTGAGTCGATGTTTTTTTATTTCTGCTTTACGATGACAAGCTGCACTGAAGCTGTTCTTTATACGGCATTTAAAAAATAATAATCGCCGCTAGTTGATTGTTAACTTTCTTTTTGTAATTTAACTTTTGTTTCATTTACACTTTTTGGGGCTTCATCTAATGACATTTGCATAAATTTGCATACATTATGGAACCTATGAAGACATTTTCAAGATAGAAACATTTTGTTGGAAAATATTTTTTATCATGTAATTTAAAAAACACGCATTGAATTAAAATAATGTTTTAAATGTTAGTAAAAAATGAACATTTGTGTGTGTGTGTGTGTGTGTGTGTGTGTGTGTGTACCTGCAGTGTTGGGTTTAGTGGGTGTGTTTGCTCTATTGCGGACGCCTGCTGCAGGTTTGGTGCTGGCGGATTTTCCCTGTGAGGATGAGGAGGGTCTAGCACATGTCTCTTCACTCTTCATCACCTGAGCAGCACCTGAGTATAGATCATCATCATCATCTTCATTATCTTCATCAATGTCATTACTGTCACCAATATCATCATCGTCATCATCATCATCATTGTCATTATCTTCATCAATGTCATCACCATTATTGGCATCATACCATCATCACCATCACTATTGTCTTCATCTACATCAGTATCAGGATCATCATCTTCATCAAAGACATTGTCATTATTGTCATCATCACCATCATCATCATCATCATCATCACTGTCATTATTGCCATCACCACCATCATCATCACCATCATCATTATTGTCATCATCATTATTGCCATCACCACCATCATCATCATCACTGTTATAATTGTCATCATCACCATCATTGTCATTATTGTCATCTCACACACACACACACACACACACACACACACACACACACACACACACGCACCTTTGTTCTCACTGGCTGAGCTGCCCACTGAGGAGGAGCTGAGGCTCATGGGAAGGCCGCCAGTTTTGACTGGCAGTTTGGAGGAGGCCAATTTTAGAGGAGCCTTCCAGGAAGGGGCGGAGCCACACACGGCTGGGTTGCTGTCAATCACTCTCATCTTTGGCACACCTAAATAATTACAATAATTATTTCAATATTACTACACTTACATTACCGTGGTGACTAATCATCACATGGTGCTTCAAAGGAATTGCGAAAAAGTGCTGCTGTATTGGAAGCAATTAGAGATAATCACACACACACACACACACACACACACACACACACACACACACACACATACACACACACAAACTGTAGAGAACAGCAATTTTAATGAAGCTGAAACCTCTGCTTGTACGTGTGTGTGTGTGTGTGTGTGTGTGTGTGGCAGAACTAATTATTTCCTGTTTCCTGGGTTCCATCACACACACACACACACACACACACACACACACACTTCTGACAACACTGATGTGAGTGTGTGTGCTGTTATGGTTTTAATCCAGTGACATTACAAATATAAAACCTCAAACTGAAGTAGAGATGTTTGGGAAATGAATCAGCGTGTCCACACACACACACACACACACACACACACACACACACACACACACACACACCACAAAAGCTCGGCTGTTGTCCGATTTTTGGGGTCAAAGTGTGGACTGACCAAACAGAACAGACTCTCAATTGTCCTGAAGGAATTTGACCTTTTTGGAAATCTCACTGGACACACACACAGTCACAAAGACACACACACACACACACACACACACACACACACACACACACACACCTCCACTTCCTGAGTGAGTCTGCTGTGTGTGTGGGAAGCAGCGGAGGACAGAAAGAGCGAGGGATTACATAACACGAACGTGTGCGGTGCTATTGATACCAGCTGCACCCATGTACACACACACACACACACACACACACACACACAACAAACAAGACTGCACAAACTACTCAACTCATTCTCTCCTTCGATATTGAGTGTGTACACGTGGACTGTGTATGTGAGAGTGTGTGTGTGTTTGAGAGTGTGTATGTGTGTGTGTGTGTGTGTGTGTGTGTGTGAGACTCACCAGCCAGTGGCGCTGCTCGGACCCCCGCAGACACACATCCTCGGGTCGGGACCCTCGTTACAACCCCTGGAGGTCGAAGGTCAGAGGAGACGGTCTGCAAGAAGAGAGACGGCAAGTCAGCACCGCGCAGAGACACGAGTGTGTTAGCCATTACAGTGAGACAGAGTGAGAGAGGGGGAAGAGGAGAGAGAGAGAGAGAGAGAGAGAGAGAGAGAGAGAGAGAGAGAAGGAGTGAGAGAGGCAGAGAGACTGAGAGAGATAGAGAGAGAGGGAGGGGCGGAAAAGAAGGAGGGGAAAACTTCAGTGAAGGAAAACAAAGTTGGTGTGTGAGGTTTCCTTTTCTTTCTTTTCACACAATTGTCACACACACACACACACACACACACACACACACACACACACACACACACACACACACACATGCGCACGGGTCGAATGAGTGTGTGTGCAGCCTCCAGGGTTTTGCTTGAGCATGTTTTGCTCTGTTTCTAAAAAGAGGAAGAAAATAAATGAGAGGAGTATGAGAGAAAACAAAGAAAGAGGGAGAGAGAAATAGAACTGAACTGAGAGAAAACTGTGGACAGAAAAAGAGAAATAGAATGAGCAAAAGAGAGGGAGAGAGAGAGTGGATAGAAAGACAGAACAGACACTGTGATAGAAAGAGGGGGAGAGAAAGAGGGGGAGAGAAAGAAATAAAGAAGGAGAGAGGAAATGAGAATGAGGTATAATAAAAGTGAGACAGAGACAGACAGAATGAGAACAGACCAAGAGAATGAGAAAAGATGGAGGGGGAGAGAAAGAAAAAGAAATGATAGAGAGGCAGAAAGAGAGGAAGAAGGGTGACGAAAGAGGGAGAAGGAAAAATAAGGCCGATGAGAGACACAGCGAGGGAAAAGAAACAGAGAGGACAGAGGAAGAGAAATTGAAAAGAACAGATGAAGAAAAAAGGAGAGAAGAGAGAGAAAGAGAGAGAAATGAGGGAGAATAAAAAAGGTACATAAAAAAGAGAGGGACGGAGAGGAAGAGAAAAAATAATGAGGGACTGAGAAAGTGGAAAAAAGAAAGAAAGAAAGAAAGACTGAGACAGTCTGTGTGCATTAGCTTCAGGAAGATAAATAAATAGAAAATGAGAAACTGGAAGCAAGAGAAGGAGAGAAAAGAAAAGATGAAGAGAAATAAGGAGAGAAAAAAATAAAGCGAGAAGGAGAGAGAGAGAGAGAGAGAGAGAGAGAGAGAGAGAGAGAGACCACGTGAGAAAGAGAAGGACAGAGTGAGAAAGTGGATAACGAGTGCAGCAGGAACTGTGAGAACATTTCTGAATCGTTGTGTAAACTTTCACTAATGCCGACCTGCAGAAACACGAAAACACACCGGAGGCTGTTGGGGCGCGTCCCAAATCACCAGCGCTGAGTAGAACAGGAACGTTGTTTCGGAGCTTTGTTTGGGGCATCAGACCATAACATGAAGAGCGTTACGTTGTTAATCTGATGTTTGTGTTGATATTGGCATTTAAACTCCAATCCGCTGCACAGCTGATAAGATCTGAAGCGAGTAAACACTTTGGAGGTCAGAAAATCAGATGACTGAAGTCCTGATTATGCCAAAGTTCAGAGGTCACTACGATGTCTCTGTTTTGCAACTTTACCATCAGCGTGGTTGTGTTGGAGATTTGGGGAATTGGCAAATATTTCTGAGCAATATTTCTGTCGTACCATCACAGCATCGGATGTGGGACTTTCCTAACGTACACGGTAACAATAACAACCTTTACACTGCTGGTTTACAAATATAACCTACTATCTATTTTGGAAGCACACAGCGCAAAGACATTATCCTTCATCAGTACATCTTCAGTAAGCGCTTCATCCTGGGCAGGCAGGAGGATCTGGAGTCTCTCCTGGGAACACTAGGAGTTAGGTAGCAATAAAACCTGGATGGGAAGCTAGTAACCTGCACACACTTGTTCACAACTAGCATAGCCACTTCACCTTCTTGGCATGTTTCTGGAAAGAGGGAGGAAACCGGAGAACCCAGAGGAAACTCACAAACACACAGGGAGAAGATGTGGAACTCCACATGGACAGCAGCCTGAGCTCAGGATCAAACCAGGAACCCTGGCGCTGTGATGCAGCTACTCTACCCCCTACTCCACCCCCAAAACCTTGATGGCACTGATTCCAAGTACCAGAGTAGACACATTTTGGTGTGAGATAGAGATTTTGCAGTAGACCACCATGGCATGGTTCTGAATCCTGGTATTTTTCACTGCTTGCAGCTGATTGGCCGAGGCACCAGCACCAGCACCAGGTGGAAAAGAAATATAAGGTTAGGCAATTAGGCAAAAAAATAAATAAATAAAAAATTGAAGCACTTACCTGGTCAACATCTCCATCTCTGGAAGTCTCCTTCACTACCACTTCATCTTTTTGGCTGCCTCTCTCATCTCTCATAGTTTCTGTGACCTTTGAACTTGCAGTCTGTGCATGGCAACCATTTGGAACAACCTTTGACCCCGGGAACTCTGGTGGTTGCTTTTTGACCATTGGTGGCCAGGTAGATTTGCTGTCAGAGTCTGAAATTGTTATGGGCGTGGCTGCTCTTGCCTGAGTAGAGGATGCACGGTTCTTCTTGACTCCATCGTCACCTTGCTCTCTCCTTTTGGTTGCTCTACTTCTAGTTGTCAGGGTATTTTTCTCGCAGCCTGCAGCCGATTGGATGTGATCAGTATTCGCTGGTCTTGGAGCAGAAGTGGCCCTCGAGATGACTTTAGGTTTGACGTCCTTCAGATTAGGTCTAGAAAACCGTTTAAACTCCACTTTGGTGTATTTGATTTTAGGGGGTTCTGTGGGAGACCAGGTGTGAGACAGATGTGGAGGATTGTTGTTATTTTGTGAGATGTTTCTTTTATGAAAACTTGGAGGGTCTTTGATGTCCTGGATGGATGTAGATGGAGGAACAACTTGGGAAACTGAAGGTGACATTGTCTGATTGAGGATTAATACTGCAGGTGGTGGAGATGGGGATTTCTCAGTGGGAAGGTCAACGGTTATCTGTACAGCCTCCTGGTGGATCTTGCTCACGAGATCCACATTGGGATCCACACTGGGCCTCTTGGCTGAGGTCTGGATCTGGTTCTCCTCATTATGAAGCTCCATTGACTCCTGAATAATCTCCTGACACACAGAGCCCACATCCAGATTCCTGTTTGAGTACTGCATCTGCTCCTGCTTCTTGTGAAGCTCTACTGACTCCTGAGGAGCCTTGTGGTCAAACTCACTCCCAAGGTCCACATCAGTCCCTTTGTTAGATCTCTGCATCTTGCTTTTGTCATTGTAAACCACCTGAGAAGCCTCCTGGTGGAGTTCACTCATGAGGTCCACACTGGGACTCACGGTTGAGCTTGACATCTGGACCTCCTCATTGAGAGGATCCACTGAATCCTGAAAAGTTTCCTGATGGAGCTCAATCAGAGGGTCCAGACTGGGCCTCTTGTTTGAGCTGCACATCGGGACTTCCTCATGCTCATTTTGTTTCCTCATTACTTCATCAGCAGACCTCAGAGACAGAAAAGAATCTTCTTCTTCTTCATCCTCACCCTCTTCATCCTCAGAAGAGAACTGTGCCTCTGTAGCTGAAGAGTCGCCTGAGCCTCGTCTTCCTTGTTCTCCATCAACACCAGCATCGCTGAAGACATCGTCACTCTTATGAGTTCGATTTTGAATTATTGTGACATTATCTTGGTCATCACATTCGGCATGCCAGCCTTCTTCATTGGCATCTAAGTAAACAGAAACCGAGTTGTCGTTGTCATCGGGTCTGCAATCTGGGCTCTGGATCCCTGAGTCATCTTCACTGGCGGCTGCTTTCCTTCCCATCATCCCCTCTGGCAATTCCACGTCCAGGCTACTAAGACTGTACGCGGAGTCCGGTGATGATGATGATGATGCTGATGAGGATTTGAGGAAATCATTGCTGCTCTGTAACTGTAGACACATGCTTTGGTGGACCCCATCCTGGGGCTTCATGGTTGGAGCAGATGGAGGAAGCTCACTCATGTTTCCACTCAAGCACAACAATACCAGTCAGAGATTAGCCAGCTAGCACAGCACGCTTGGATAAAACCCACTTTGGGGACGATTCTGAAGATCGTAGCATTCCGGCATTTGCTGGAAGTCCATCGCGTCACTTCCGGTCCTTAACAAGGAACCTAGAAAAAAGCTGTTTATTAACACCAAACATATTAAAGTCCAGACACAACCTTCTCATGTTCCTTATATATAGACATTATTAATAAGGATTTATGCTAACTTCATTTGCATTAAGACTCATCACAAGTTCCTGGTCTAAAAGGTGCAAATGAAAGTAATTATAGGTGGAGCTTAGGCAGCCATTTTGATAAGATTGATATCCGACAGCCAAGAGAATTAAATTACCTACTGAGCCCAAAGAATCAATAAAGGTTACTAAAAGAATCAAATCACTAACATGTGCCAAAAGAATTAAGTCACTCGTGTAAGTGCAGAGAATCGAATCACTAATGTGAGCCACAACAATCAAATAATTAACGCAAGACGTAAGAACTGAAGTACTAAAGGGAGTCAAAAGAATCACTAATGTAACAAATCACTAATGTAATCAATAATGTAAACTAAAAAGAAATAATCAAAATCACTAATGTAAGCTAAAGGAATCAAATGATTTACGTGAGCCAAAGAAAAATCAAGTCATTAGTGAACCAAGAGATTAGAATCGCTAGTGTGAGCCTAAAGAATCAAACCAAAAAAAAAAAAAGTAAGCTAGAAAAATCAAATTACGAATGTGAGGCAAAAGAATCGGATCGCTGTGAAGTGAAGAACCGTGTCACTGAAGTGAGCCAAAATAATCGAATCGAAAGTGTGTGTGTGTGTGTGTGTGTGTGTGTGTGTGTGTGTGTGTGTGTGTGTGTGTGTGTGTACTGCTGCCCTCTACTGGTCTAACTCACACACTCATCTTCCTTGGCCTAAATGTAGATGTAAGTTCTCAATAAACATTGGAGTTAAATAAGCTCCACATGCACACCCGGTGAAGGCCACGCCTTTAACCACACCTGTCCATCAAACCGCTCCAGCTAATGTGGGTCAGAACGAAGCTATTAAAAGGAGCACCAGGTTTATTTTAACAATCAGGGCAGAATTTCTCTCGTCTCGTACCTGATACAGAGTCCACAGGAAATATTGGCCTTGTGTTTGATCATGCCTTCACAGGCTTCTTTTCAAACAAAGCATTAAACCCAAAGAGAAAGACAGAAGGAGATAATCGCTTAATCATAACCTTGATAAAGGTCAACAATGAGGAGGACAAATATGTCTAAATATTTGAATAGTTTCTGCTGCGTGTTGATGCCAAACGTCAAAAGTGTGCAGGAGTGATTTAAGCACTCCTGAATGTTTGGCACCGTGGGAAGCTAAAAACAACTTAACGTCCTGAAAGCGGAAAACGGAGACACGTATAACAAGTTTCATCACAGCAGATCACAGGGTTTTAATACGTATATCATTTCCATAGTAACAGCTCATTCACGTGCACAGGGACGTGTATGTTCGTGTAAAAAAACGCTTTACCGTTTCTCCGTGACGTATTAACTTCAAGAGAGAGAGAAAAGAGAGAGGCTGGTGAGGGAATCACTTAAGCTGCAAACGAGAGTAATTATAAGTTTCATAGACAAGATACAAATGAAAAGAATCATTTACTGAACCAAAAGAATCAAATCACCAATGTTACGAATCACAAATGTAAGCCAAAAGTATTACATTACTAACATGAGCCAAAAGAATCAAATGGCTGATGTAAGAACTCACTAATATACTCGCTGATATAAGATCAGAATCGATACGAAGATGAGCCAAAATTATTCAATCAAAAGAATCAAGCCAAAAGTACTGAATGACTAATGACTAAAAAAATAAAATCACTTATGTGAGCCAAAAAATTTAAGTCATCAGTGAACCAAAAGAATCGAATCAAATTACAAATGTGAAGCTAAAGAATCATGTCACTAAAGTGAGCCAATGAATCAAATCACTAACTTAAAGTCACAGCTTTACCTCTGACTGTTATGCACTGACACTGGAGACTCCTTCCAAAATTCAAATGTTGAATAGATGTCTCCTTACAGTTTGAATCACTCTGAGTCAAAAGAATCAAATTAGTAAAGGGAGTCAAAGGAATCAAATCAATGATATAATCACTAATGTAAGATGAGAATCAAATACTAATGTGAGTCAAAAGAATCGATTCGCTCTGAGTCAAAAGAATCAAAGCACTAAGATGATCCACGAGAATCAAATCACTAATGTGAGTCAAACAAATCGATTCGCTCTGAGTCAAAAGAATCAAAGCACTAAGATGATCCACCAGAATCAAACTAATGTGAGTCAAAAGAATCGATTCACTCTGAGTCAAAAGAATCAAAGCACTAAGATGATCCACCAGAATCAAATCACTAATGTGAGTCAAAAGAATCGATTCACTCTGAGTCAAAAGAATCAAAGCACTGAGATGATCCACCAGAATCAAACTAATGTGAGTCAAAAGAATCGATTCACTCTGAGTCAAAAGAATCAAAGCACTGAGATGATCCACCAGAATCAAATCACTAATGTGAGTCAAACGAATCCACTTCATGTCAGGCTGCATCACACCACCCTGTTGGTGATTATTTTTCCTTACATAACACATTCTTTCTCAGCACACATGCTACATAATATAATCTAAGTTACTGTGTATAAGATTTTAGATAATAAAACATTATATATGTATAATGCAGTATAAATAACATAAACAAAAGTGAAGTGATGAACTTGCGCACGTCAGCGTTGTCTTCTCTCAGGACGGAGCTCATATTTCAGGTGCAGTCGCTGCTCTTTAATCCGATCAATGAGTTTCCCAGAAAAGGGATAAAGATACGTGCATGGACGAGGTCAGGGAAAACAAATACCTTCTACTCAGATTGTATTTCTTTCTTCACTAATATAACTGTGTTTTAACTGGCTGAAAGCAGTAGTGATGATCCATAATATATAGATGAGTGCACTTCTAAATTATGTATTATTATTATTATTGTTAATTTAATTGCATTATTTTAAGAATTAACCGAGTGGAGATAGAGTTCACATCATTGGTTTGTCGAATACCTGAAAGTATTTCTGGACTCTCTGTGTTACCAGCTTTTCTTTAGGTTTTAAATTTTTTTGTTAACTCTGGAATAAAATCATTTATTTATTAATCATTTCATTCCAAAGAGCTGCTATAAAGGACGTAAAGTCAATACTCCCTAAAACCATCCAAGCCGCTTGCCTCTGTAATACAACACATCCTGAAAACTAACCGAAACATCACACAACCCTCCCTAATTTTCCGCTAGACGTCAGACTTTCTCTCTGTTTATCAGTGCAATGCTTCCTTCTCTCTCTCTCTCTCTCTCTCTCTCTCTCTCCCTCACTTCCTCCCTTATATCTTCAGGGTCTTGAGGGATTCGTGCATAACAACCATCCCAGAGTACGGAAAAGTAATGGAGTAGTAAAGCCACTCACAAAGCAGCAAAGCAAACGCAGAGCTTCAAGCCTCAGGCCTGAAGTGCACTTGGTGTCCCAGGACGGTGAGCTTGTTTACTTGAGCTGTGCACATGAAGATCAGCAGAAACTCAGATCAGCACACGGAGCGTGAACGCCGTGAACGAAACACAGTCAGCTTCTGGTCACCGATTAACCGTGTAGCAGCGGCGTCGGCAGCGATCACGAGGCTTGAGCAGAACGTAGCATTACTGATTAAATAATAGCATAGTAAATACATACCAGGCTGCAAACTAGGCTAGGCTCATTCATTCCCTGGACATTAAAAAATATATATATATATATTCTCGTCAGTAAACTGAGAAATAGAAATGTAATTTCATCCTAAGTCCTTTTGTTATTCCATCAGGAGTTATTCCTTTTCAGTGGAGAGCTGCAGCAACGATGTTGCACCGACTTGAACGTTGAACTTCATAAATTAGCAGTTTAGCAACTTGTGCGACTCAGTACATATAGCTGTAGATGTCAAACATCAAAAAAGCTGCACTCTGTAAATAAAAAAAATACCTGGACATGGTAGGGGTGCCATTTCTTTTGCAAGCATGCCATTTTATCCTTTTTATTATGTGCAATATTGTTTAAATCAAATTCACAAATCTGCTGTCTGGTCTCTTTTATAGCTGTGACCCTGATGAAACTGTTTTAGAGATTTACAAAATATATATAAATATAAATATATATATAGTTTTGTAATAAAATATATAATCATTTTAATAGCCATAAACTCTGGGATTGACTTTTGGTGCTTGGCACAACGTCATTGCTGCTCAGTGATGTGTAAAGTAATCTTCTAACGTTTCAGAAGTCACAGACTGTTAATTGCTAAAGATCTACAGCTTAGCAGTGTGTGTGTGTGTGTGTGTGTGTGTGTGTGTGTGTGTGTTGGATTTGAAACAAGTGCATATTTTAACATTGAGCTCATTACAGCCGAGCGGCTAAGCAGAGAGTGGAATCTACAGGCACAAGAATTCTTAGCCTGAGGGCATTAAACCACACACACACACACACACACACACACACACACACACACGCACACACAAACCAGTATAAAAAAAAAAAACACCAGACGTTCGTGAGCTTGTAGTCTTAGCAAGCCTAGCTAAGTAAAGCAGTGGTTGGACCGCAAATACAATTTGCCTTCCAAAGACTTTGATTCATTTGAATGGGAAAGGAGACGCTGCTGTTGAGAATCAAAGCAGCTAGCTAGCTAACACGACCGCCATCTTCCTTTCAAAATTAAATCGATATCAATACAAGACGGCCCAAAAAACAGTGGCGCGAACGTTTGGCTCGATCACGGCTTAAAACGAGCTAGTTCTGTATTTATCGTTATGTTATGCTAGCTAAGCAACCAGATCAGTTAAAAAAAAATGCTAACCCTGCTAATAACAGACTGAGACAATTAGTAATGCGTAATAACCAATTAGCACGCCGCTGAGACAAGGCTAAGTGACTCGCTTTACTGGATCAAAAATCATTTCTGTTTCTTAAATTGAAACTAAATTTAAACTCATAGAGCTGCAAGAAGCAATGATAGGGGCCCAAGCACCAAAGGAGAGTCTTTGAGTTTGTTGGGTATTTATTAACATTTTTAATTTATTGACATTAAAGAAATAGTTCAATAAATCTAAATCTACTAAAGGTATCAAAATATTTTCAGTTTTTATGGAAAAGCCCAAGCACTTAGGGTAAGTCACTGAGTTTTTCAGTGTTAATAAAAGTTAACCTTTAGATGACAAATATAAATAATAAATAAGTAAATTTAAATCTAATATTGATTCTAAAAACCTGATAAAATAAGTAAATATAAAAATTAAAAACCATTATTATAAACAATGTTGCCAGGTCTGTTGTTTTCGCACAGAATTATTTTTTTTGGTCCTTTTTTGCATATTTTACATTAATTATAAAAATCTTTTGCAAGTCAAACAGATAGTACTTAGTAAAT
>CM074943.1:13091860-13100013 GCA_037576815.1 Pangasius larnaudii | reverse complement strand
AGAACTTTCAGCCATATTTGGTCACAGTGGCATTAAATATTACCTACATTACCTCAGGATTACAACAATTCCGCTTTTAAATTTTGGGAGGCGGGGCTTAGGGAGTGTAAAACATGACCAGGTAGCCATTTTGTTAAAAAACATGACCAAGCAGCCATTTTGTTCGAAAACGTGACCAAGCAGCCATTTTGTTAAAAAACGTGACCAAGCAGCCATTTTGTTCGAAAACGTGACCAAGCAGCCATTTTGTTCGAAAACGTGACCAAGCAGCCATTTTGAAAAAAGCGATTCGGTTACCCAGGATCTCAATAGCATCACGGCACTGAACGTTACCATGTGAAGTTTTGTTCATTTTGTAGAGATATTTGTACACCACATTAGCGCTGTAGCTTTTTGACTGATTGACAGTATATGGAGTATAAGCAAAATTGTTTATGTTTACTTTTTTTTCATTCCTCTATTTCCTGGAAGATTGGCGTAAGGAGCGTTATGTCACAGTTCCTGGAAACCACTACTACAAAGTCATCATTGCATTACCCCGTAGACGGCCACGCCCCCTGTGGGGCGGAGTCATCACTTGAGGGCTTTTAGCCTTTGATCTGGCAGGTGAAAAACAGTGATTAGTGGGATGACTAATACACACTTCCACACACACACACACACACACGCAGTCACTCAGACACACACTCATCAGACGCTTACAAACATATACCCACAATAAACACACACACACACACACACACACACACACATATGCAGTCTAAGTGTTCATCTGAGAGGGTGCAGTCAATAATACAAACAATCATGTGGAAGTGTGTCATCTGGAAGAGTGAGCTCTCGAATTACTGTCTCTTTCACACACACACACACACACACACACACACACACACACACACACACACACACACAGTCTTTGTGAGTAACAGACTGTGTAAATAAAGGGCAGATGTACGGCTCGGCAGTTTCCTCGTCATTAAAGCACCTCAACACAGCCAAATAAATGCATCATCGCTTCCCAGTTGTCTGCTGCTGTCTGATATTAGACCATGATGTTACAACCCTTGAAAAGACGCGGAACCTCCCTACTGATGCACTACATCAGAAACAAATGGCTAGTTATACGTCTGCAATGTACGGTCCATGATCTAGCAAAATATTCTCACTGTATAAGCTGCACTGATTTGTTTTAGCTGAATGTGTGCACCTGTTCCGTGTTTCGCCATTAATTAGGTTTGTATATTTATACTAAGGGTGCGACGAGCCAAAGATCTGGATCGATGTATCGATTTAAAAGGCAACGATTAAAATGATCGATATAAATCGATTACTGCTGTGAAAAGGAAAACAACTGGTGTGTAAATAATTTAATTTATTTGCTCATGTCTCTGATCCTTTTAAAATAGTCCTTTTCTACGTCATCATTCATGAAATCATCGTAAGCTTACATCAGATTCTGACCAAACTTCGTCAAATATCGATGGGAGGATACTAAATTCTATCGTCTCAAATATCGAACGGTTACCTTGTGAAAATCTTGTGGAAGATCGAGGTTCCACACCCCTAATTTATACCCTCCAACCTTGACGTATGAAGTTTGTGCCCATTTTGAAGCGTAATCAGATGTTAAAACCTTGTGGCCTACGTACGAAAATGGCGTACAAGCCTAAATGCACTGCTTGAACATGCAGTAATAAGGATTGAGGTAATGAGGGGATTTTTTTCTGTCCGTTAGCATGTTTCGTTTACCTTTCGCCATCACCACTGCCATATCTGTAGCTATTCGGTAGGTTCGGTGGATTTTAGATGAGCGTCAAAGTAGCGCTCATACTGAGATTTTAATCAAATATTTCTCACAGTGCCAGAACTTTGGTTGCGATGCCACTAAATCATGTCACAAACGTGCATTCTGAGACTCTTATGAACGAAGAGTTCCTATATGATGTGTGAGCGTAATTTGCGGCTGCTAATCTGTGTATCTGTGACTCTGACTGCAACCTAATCAGCTCTTAAAATATTACACTAGAGCTGATCAGGTTGCAGTCAGAGTCACAGATACAGTGACACCCAGAAATCCCACGAGTGCTTCTAGATCCTTCCATGTTCACGGTCAGTGCAATGATGAGGTGAAATAGATTTTTTTTAAAAAAAGTGAAAAGTAAAAAAAAAAAGTTGGGTCAAAAATAAGAAACACTCGTACTCCATAACCAGTAGTTAGGAGTTTGGTGTTTTCCCCGCTCTAGTACACTTGATTTGACTCAGTGAAGGGTTTGAGGAGTTCAATCAGGTGTGTTAGAGCAGGATCTCGGACCTACATGGAGAGGGATGTGCTCATGGTGAGGACGATGAATGGAAAAAAGCGAGGGATGAGAGTGTGAGGGCTGAAGCTGTACCTCTGCCAGGTCAGAAAAGAGCGCTTGGCTGGCGCTTCGTCTCAACACGTCCCAGTAGCTCCGCGCCACACACTCCTCTCGGCTCTCTTTTTTCGACACCTGAGGGAGGGTCGGCAGCACAGGGGCGGCCGTTAGTGGGTTAGAAATCGCTAGCAAGAGAAATGAGTGCATACTGCAAATGTGAAAAGAAGAGGGTTCGTTTAGAGCTACGCTGCACGAGGCTACATGAGCTTGATTAAACTTGTTGGGTTAGTGCTATTACTGGATGAAAAAAATGTTTCCGTTTTATAAACAATATCTCGTCCTGGTTTTGTTGAATCTTAAGGGTTAGTGTTGGTTAGTGTTGAGTGGAAGATCATCGATAAAAATTTAAATTTTAAAGTCTAATCTGTGGACGATGAAGAAGTCCTTAAATACAGAATAAATATAATTTAGAGGATTTGATTAAACACTTATTTATTTTTTTCTTATTAAATCGGCAATGGTGGGGAAACTGTAATAAAACAGTAATATAAAAATGAAATATTTAAATATAAAATTTGAATAGAAAATTTATAACGAATTTAACAATATAGCAATTATAAGTAAAGGTTCTTTAATTTTTGGATATTCAGGGATAAGTCAATGAAAATTCCATTAATTTATTTGCTATTTTGAAACTAAAAATTTTAAACTGCACTAATTTGTGGGTGTTTATGGTCATACCCAGTAATTATTATTATTATTATTATTATTATTATAATTATAATTTGTGTGTTAATTTTTTAAATAATAGATGATCATACTGTGAAAATTTCATACTGTAACACTGCTCTTTCTTTCTTTCTTTCTTTCTTTCTTTCTTTCTATCACTTCCTGCGCTCTAATCCTCGACTCTGATCCATTTTATAAAAGAAGCTACCGTGTTGAAACATGACAGAAGGGCCACCTCGGTTTCTGTGTGTATGTGTGTGTGTGTGTGTGTGTGTGTGTGTGTGTGTGTGTGAGATTAAAGGTCACATAGGTGGACTAAGTGCTTTAAAACACTCCAGCGGTGGCTCAATAGAAAACACATTTTGCTCTCAGTGTGTTTCTGCTCCAATCAGTCAAAGCGTCTCTGATGAAGTTTGCACTGGACTTGTTACGAGAAAAAAGATCAATCTGAATTTAATTTCCACCAAATCAGGGTCAAAACAGTTACTTAAAGAAATAAAAAATGAAACCCAAATCATTTGACCCTTGAAGGTCAAACCTCCCTGCTTTGCTCGTGATCTGTCGATTTTTTCCCCCCGTGCTCGTCCTGTTTTCCCACCTTCGTTTCACATCTAACACATAAGGTCAAAGGTCAGAGGGCACAACGTGTTGGTGATACATACGCTAGTGCCCGGGGCGACATGATATCCGTAGAGCTGCATGCTCTACGTGGCGTTCGGAGAGGCAGCGGAGGAGGAAGAGGAGAGAGGAAGGAGATGAACATACATACACACACACACACACACACACGTTAGAACAGACCAAGTGGTTAAAGAAGACATTTACACTCATTACTCGTTTTCTTCCTCACTATGAGGTTCACAATGAGGACAAAAAAAAAAAAAAAAAAAAAGGGACTCAAATTTTCAAAACCGGGGCACAAACTTGTCATTCAGCAAATCATCATGGTTGCCATGGCGAGACATTATACACACATAACACATATAGGAAAAACAGTCATTTGGGATTTATAACAGCTTAAAGAGCATTCCTTAGTCATGATATAAAAACATCAGGGTCTTAACAGTGTGTGTGTGTGTGTGTGTGTGTGTGTGTGTGTGTGTGTGTGTGTGTGTGTGTGAGAGACGCTAATGCTGCAGAAACCTACTGGCCGTTTTTTAATTTCCCTCCCAAGACCATCCGTGCATCCATGATGTCATCTGTCCATCAAATATTAAAGGGATTCTTTACCTGATAAACATGATGTAATTTGCTGATTAGATCACTACCATTATAAAGTAGCACACCATCATCACCCTCAGGTGGCCATTGTGGATCCTCTCCCTGATACGCAACAAACAGTCATCTTATTATGGCAGCCATTTCGCCTGACTTCAATCAGCAGGCCAAAAATCATCTCACATATGGAAAGCAAACAACAAATTATGGATCTTCCCAACATCAGACACACATTTTCTTACCCAGGAGCATCTCTTCAGTTCTTTATTAACACTGTCTTTTTCTGAAGCCACTTCCTTGTAAAACAAAACATGCACACATACGATGACACACTCATTCATACCTAGGGGCAATTTGACATAGCCAATCCACCTACTGGCATGTTCTTGAGGGCAAAACGGGAGAACCTGGAAGAAACCCACACAGACAGTAACCCAAGATCAGGTTCAAACTGGGGACCCTGGAACCATGAGAAGACAATGCTACCCACATCGTGCCTCCCAACACTGATCTCCAGTTCCATCAGCCACCTCCCAAGTCACAGATTCAAAAGCCATCTCTCAAACCAACGTCCTCCTCCTGATCCTGACCAACGTACATCTCTTGATTTAAAATCCATCATATGAGCCAATATCGATTTCATCCATCCACTCATTTATCTTCAGTAACCGTTTTATCCTCATCAGAGTAATGGTTGATTCAGAACCTATCCCAGGAACACTGAGCACAAAGTGAGAACACACCATGAATAGGATGCCAGTCCATCCAACCTGAGCTCAGGATCAAACCAGGGAACCTGAAGCTACCAACACCAATCACTTGATCCAAAATCCAACTCCTGACCCAACACCCTCATACTGACCTCTTGATTCAAAACATCTCCTGATCATTTCTCTTGACAGAATCCATTTTCCCATCCCAATACACATTTCGTGATTCCAAATCATCCATCACTGAACCCAACACCAACCTCATCTCTTCTCTTAACTCAACCTCCTGTTCCAAAACTAAATCTCCAAATCTTCCAAACTATTGTCCTTTTTCTGACCCGACTTCCATCTCTCCAATCCATCAATTCCCATACCTTATCCTAACAACCAACACAAATTTCAGACGAATAAAGTTTTGTGGAAATACCCAACTCCATAACTAAACCCCATCTATTTTCCTGATATCTCTCCGATCATCCTCAGACTAAACCCAAACCTCCCAAATCTCCCAACCCAAAATGCCTGATCTCCTGAATTTTCAGGTCTGCTCCCAATCACACAGCTGACCTTCTGTCTGTCACACAGCATTTATACACCACGTTACTCATTTGGTTCTGGTTATTGTTCATCTTTAATATAAAACCGTTAACTGAACCTCGTGTCCAGACCCTTACCAGCTGAGCTGACTTCTCGGCGTCTCCCTTGCGTCCCTTCTTTTCGTTCTTCTTCCGGAAGATTTCCTGCAGCTGTAGGACAGAATATGGTGTGAGCATAGATGCTTCTTTTGCTAAACTCTAATAAGATCTTCTACAATAATAATAATAATAAAAAAAAACACAATTAAGGAGAATTCCTTTTCAGGTCTGGCTGTAAGTCAACGTCTAGGTACTTGTTCTATTAAATCCATCCTGGATTTGCATTAATTCCACTGTTCCTTCCTTCAAAAGATCTATAACTGGGTCACTATAAACAGAGAAAAGTCAGATTATCTCACCACCAGAAACTCTTGCTTGTCCACCATCTGGTTGCCGTCGGCGTCGAACATGTTGAAGGCTATTTTAAAGCCAGCATGAGGCTCTGAGGAAAAGACACGTGAGTCATATACGTAGATTCAGCTTTCATAATGTGATAATGTGCATTGCTATGATGTCATTCATATAAAGCATTAGCCAGGAAGACTCCTCGGAGGAAAATCATCTCATCGCATGATTGCATTGTCCTAAGACAGTAGGGGGGTTTTTCAGTAACTCATCAAGATTATCTTTAAGCATGAGCTAGAAGGATGATATAATATTTTGTCCTTATACCACAGCGCTGTTGAAGTCTGCAATCTGTAAGGAGATGTTTATTTAACCTTTATGGAAGGAGTCTCCAGTGTCAGTGATAATGGTCCAAACTTCTTCTCACATCTGTTTGTTTATTTAGTAGAAATGTGAAATTCTAGTCCATGGAATTCTACAGTCACATAGCAACTAACAAATGAATATTCAAACACTGATGCCTCGTCTCAAGCTCGACACTAATTACAACTTTGAAGCCCATCAGTTCAAAGTCAGAGTGTCAGTTCCAGCTCTCCTTTCGTACCAAACACCACCTTTCATCACCTCCTCCAGGTGTGTTTTTGACCTTGTCGAGGGCCACATGTCTCTCCATGGTGTTACGTTGCCGTGGGAACAGTATGTCAAGGCAGGGTCGCTGTGTACTAGAGGACGCGCTGAGTGAAGTGCTTCAGCACAGCAGGAAAAGGTGAAGACACAAGCTTTAATGATGCTACTCAACGACTTCATAATGCCTGAGCCATATCAGAACACAGAATGTGGAGCACTTGTTAAAAAAAAGTTATAAAAGGTATAAAGGTGTTTATACCACAGAGCTCCTGAAATCTGGAACCTCACGGTTCAGATGGTTAGATACACATCACGGCAGATTATCACCGCATACTGTCGAGAATTTAGAGACGTTTACGTTGACCAAATTGGCTTGTCTAGGTGTCTCGCTCAGGATGAAAGCGTGGGTGGAAACTGTTTGGGTCTGCTAGACCATAAAGTATAACAGAGGTTAGGCTTTTGTGATTTGTCTTTAATGGAGGAAACAAGGGCTGGTGAAACTGTGAGCGCCCCAAAATTAAGAAAGACAAAATGATAGCTAAAGGGACAAACTGAGATATTGAGCCAATGGATGAAGCAGGAAAGAGGGAATGAAGAGAAATGGACAAAACAGGATGAAAAGAGTGAAAAATTCTGATACTTACTGGTCAGGATACAAAGCAGGAAGAGATACTCTGTGTAAGCGATGATGCCTGCGAAACAAAATCAAAGGGTCACTTTTTTCTGCTGAAGGACAGTACTACACACCAATACACCTCATCATTCATCCCTTGTTTCTTTTCTCATTCCTCCGTCTCCTCTGTCCAACTTTTCTCCGATCTAAACAGGACCACTTGATGGGCATTTCAACTGAAACCTGAATACGAAATCTTTGCTAGTTTTATAAAGGGATGTCCTTTCATGGAGATAAGATCTAAAGATTCTCTCGGGTGCACACAGAAAGCATCAGGCCTTTTTTTCTGGCCCAAACACTCCAGGACGGACTGCCGAGGTTACCCAAGCTTTTGTTTCGACTCGTGAGAAAAATGATACATGATGGAAGCTCTTGAGGATGTTTTGGTAGTGAGGGTAGAAGACAGGGATACATTACCCCCTACACAGCCACTGAAAGCATTCTCCACATGTATTGGTAGCAGGGCTACAGATAGTTCTGGCTGACTGAGCCGAGTGTTTCAGGCCAGCGGTCTTTTACGCCTGGAGGAGAGGAACCCAACACGAGTCCATTTACTAGAGCAGGGGATGATACCTACCTGGTCTTCCCGCACACAAACAGACAAATATGCACCCCCATCGAACATCAGGCTTCTTGATGTCCTCAAGCTGTAGAACCAATGCTAAGATTTCTTGTTCACTATTATCTGACGTCATCAGATGGTCAACAAATCTGAAAACTTCATTTACCAAACAGAGATACATTTCAAACAAATGACGTTTCTCAAACCAGATCCCAAATGGCGTGGAATGTCGTCCTTTTATCAAGAACGGTGTGAACGAAACTAGCCTGAAGATCAAAGGAGCCAGTGGAGAACTTCAAT
>CM074943.1:13084360-13086860 GCA_037576815.1 Pangasius larnaudii | reverse complement strand
GTTACTGTCTGACTCTGCGAGTAAACTCAGACGAGAGACAAAACCGTACAATGTGTTTTCTGTTACTGTTCTGTTTGTATTAGACGCTAAACGCGGCAAAAGGGGCGTGGCCAATCTTAATCTAACCTCCGATCGAATCAAATCTTTCGTACAGCCGTTACTCCTACTCAGGAGCGATACAGAGCGACGCCATTTCATACAGAACTCCTCTGAATCCTGGATTCTGATTGGTCGTCAGGTGTTGATTAATTCTCTATAACAACAAATCACAGGTTTATATTAATGCACTCGATCTAATACGTTATGGTTGCTATAGTAACAGCTCATTCACAGGGACTCGTACGGCGGAAGCTAATAATAAACAGATTTTATAAACTAGAGAGACGTTTATGTAACGTTTTTGGAAGGAGTCTCCAGTGTCAGAGCTTTGTAACAGTCAGAGGTGAAGCTGTAACTTTAAGTTTTACGACATTATTTTTTGCGATTTCTCTGTTCTGACGAACTGCGAAAGAAGAAAGAGGCCGGTGAGGGAACGACTGTTTATAGCTGCTATAATGTACACGAGAACAGGAACTAACTCGTTTCAGAGAACATTAAATGTAACTAAAAACGGATAAAAAGTCGACGTGTCGTTCTTTAATAAATAAAGCATTATCGTAAGTAATCGTTGGCTGATTGCTGGACTGCTGTTACAGGAAAATAATCAGCATCAGGGTGGTGTGATGTTACTCACTAGTGCTGTATTACCCTGAGTGTGAGTGAGTGAGTGTGTGTGTGTGTGTGTGTGTGTGTGTGTGTGTGTGTGTAGCATATTTCCTGCAGGACAGTCCCGCGTTGTTACACTCACGCGCTGTTTCACCACCTTTGTTTTTTTCCTTTTAAAAAACTGACCGTTTAATCGATTCCTAATTGAATTATATTAGTTTGCTGTGTCGCGTGCACTCTGTGTTCTGTGTAGAACCCTACAGCGGACATTTTGTACGACGGGTGCTATTGTTGTTGTTATTATTATTATTATTATTATTATTATTATTATTATAGCGCGAGCGCTCCTTACCGGCTCCTCCGCGAGCACGGGCGCGTTGTTGCGCACTCCGGCGCGCGCTCCCCGGTAGCTGAGGTACAGCACCGCCGCTCCACCGGCCGCGAGCCCGACTCCCACCGCCGCCCCGGCGCTCCTCACGCGCGCTCTGTCCCCGAACCGAGCCGCCGACCTGCTCACCAGCACCGACACCATCCTGCGCAACGCCGCCATCTTTCACCGGCAGCACCGCGCTCTGTGTGTGTGTGTGTGTGTGTGTATGTATGTATGTAACGACTACCGGCTCCGTCCCAAATCACCTCCCGGTGTTTGCCCTCTTTAAGTGCACTGCACAGGGTGTGAAATTTAAACACAGCTGCCGGTTTTACTTCATACCACCGAGCTGAATCAGAACTCTGATCCGGACTCCACCTCGCTCCCTACGCCCTACACACTCCATCCAATAATAATAATAATAATAATAATAATAATAATAATAATAATAATAAGCTCTCACACCCTAACCAGTGCGCTACTCCATGTGTTTAGGACGCAGCCGGTGTCTGGTTCGGAGCGCTGAGACCGTCGGCTCCGTGACGGAACCGACACCATGTCACCTGAAACCGGCCTTCATTTTAACTATAAGACGTTAAACGTGGAAACTGTGTAACCTGAGCGCTGTGACAGCATGCTAGCTAACTAGCTAACGCTAGCAAACATGCTAGTAGTAGGCTAGTCAGGAGATGTTAGCATCATTTATTTATTTATTTATTTAGTGGCAAAAACAATGTACATGAGATTGTATCAACAAGTACAGAACAACAACAAAAATACATTTAAATAAATAAAATACTAAAAACAAAAGCCACAGAGAAAGATTTTTATCGGGTTAGAGCTTACACTGAGAGTAATTTCTGCCATTTCAGAGATTTTTGTCTTTTTTTTGTCATTTATGTATAAAAAAAAATAAATCAGCGAACGTTAGCATTTAGCAAGTTCTCCTTTACTTGATATTAAAAAATATCAAATATATAAATATTAGATTAAAATGACAAACACATGGATGTTATAAGAGATAAATAGGCTATAATGTAAAAAAATAAAATTATGTTATTTTTATGTGCATTTTTGATGAACACAGATTAGGCTAATCAGCTAATAACTTTACAAGTGATTTTGTAGATTTTGTTCACAGATGTGTTAACAGTGAAATAAATTCCAAAGATTCGTTTTTTCATCTTATGTTATTTCTTTAAAATCAATATTATTTAAAACAAACAAACAAACAAACAAAGTTTTTGATGCTTGACGAGTACATAAACATGCTAAGCAGCTAGTTCTAGCGAACGCTGTAGGCTATAGGCTAGTCAGATGATGCTTTGTTTATTTGCCTCCTTGATCGAAAGCGGGATTTAAAGTCTGTCATTAGCGTTAGCATCAGCATTACAAGCCTTCACTCATGTATAAAGTAAAGAATAA
>CM074943.1:13035114-13050778 GCA_037576815.1 Pangasius larnaudii | reverse complement strand
AGTGTGTTGATTCAGTTGTGTGTTGATTCAGTTCAGTGTGGTGTTGATTCAGTTGTGTGTTGATTCAGTTCAGTGTGTTGATTCAGTTCAGTGTGTTGTTATACTTTACTGCATTGTTTCAGTGTGTTGTTTTCATCACACACTCTCTCCCTCTGCTCTACACACTGACTGCTGTTATTTGTGTTGTCTTTAATGTGGTACAGACATTAAGATAATGTGAAACGCCGTTATTGGTTGCTTGTTGTTGTTTTCACACACACTCAGTGCCGAGAGAGAGGAAAGACGTGGGCTCATGATGAAACTTCATAACCCAGAGTGGTGCTGCTGCTGCATGTAACACACACACATACACACACACACACACACACACACACACACACACACACATTAAATATACATTAGTGGCAGGCGCTGGCTCAGAGCAAGCACTTCGCTTCAGGATTTACACCACATCAAGGGTTTTTTCTTTTTGAATAAAACACTGCGGTTCTGGTTTTGTCCGATGAATAATTTATGAAGGAATTTTTAGTGCTAAAAAGGCCAGCTCTGGAGTGTAGAGAGATCAGCAGAGCTACAGGAA
Organism: Pangasius larnaudii; assembly: GCA_037576815.1. Lineage (NCBI taxonomy): Eukaryota > Metazoa > Chordata > Actinopteri > Siluriformes > Pangasiidae > Pangasius > Pangasius larnaudii. Next base: position 13,050,198 of record CM074943.1, on the reverse strand, counting down.
ACCTTAGCAGGAAGTACTGCGGAATCCAGGAAGTGTTTGGAGTTCGGGGGCAGTCGTGGCCTAATGGTCAGAGAGGCAGACTAGTAACCCGAAGGTGAACCTGAAGGTCGTGGGTTTGAGTCTCAGGTCCGGCAGGGATTGTAGGTGGGGGGAGTGAATGACCAGCGTCTCTTCCTCCCTCAATACCACGACTGAGGTGAGACCCTTGAGCAAGGCACCGAACCCCCAACTGCTCCCCGGCACTGCCCACTGCTCCGGGTGTGTGCGTGTGTGCGTGTGTGTGTGTGTGTGTGTGTGTGTGTGTGTTACATGCAGAGCATAAATTCTGAGACTACATGTCACTTCACTTCACTTCTGGGTGTTTTAATGCGTGTTTACAGATAGAACAGAAAACCTGGTCCTGACTTACACTCGCTAAAGCTAAACTAGTGCCTCGTGTTAGCACTCAGCATGAAAAAAAGAAGTGAAAGGAGACTGAGAAGTACAAAGATGAAAAACAAAAAGAAAGAAGGGTGTAGAAGAAGAAAGAAAGAAAGAGTACGAAAGGTGTAGAGGAGAAAAGAAAAAAGGAAGAGAGAAAGAGAAAGTGGGAGTAAAGAAAATGAGGAAAGAAAGAAAACTGATGTTTTCAGATGCTGTAAGTAAAAGACAAAAATTGATGGAAATTACGTACTTTTTTGTGTGTGTGATCAGATAAAAGGAAAAAAAAGGAGAAATACAAAGATGAAAGAAAGTCAGAAAGAAAAAGTAAGAAGGGTGTAGAGGAAGAAAGAAAAGGAAAGAAAGAAAGAGAGTATGGAAGGTGTAGAAGAGGAAGGAAAAAAGGCAAGAAAGAAAACAACAAATGGGAGAAAGTGGGAATAAAGAAAAAGAGTGTTTGAGTGGGTGTGTGTGTGTGTGTGCGTTTGAGTGTGGGTGTGTGTGCTTGCATGTGTGTGTGTGTGTGTGTGTGTGTGTGTGTGTGCTCGTTTGAGTGTGTATGCTTGCGCGTGTGTGTGTTTGAGTGGGTGTGTATGCATGTATGTGTGTGTGTGCGCGCGTGTATATGCATGTGTGTGTGTGTGTGTGTGTGTGTGTGTGTGTGTGTGTGTGTGTGTTTGCGTGGGTGGAGTGAATGTTCTGAACCCCCACCTTTTTGTGCAGATGGAGTGTGAGAACACACACAGCTGTCCCAGCCCGAGGGAGCCGGATCCATGCGGGAAAACCCCTCTGGGTTCCGTCTCTAATCAAGAACACGCAACAAACGAGTGAGTGAGAATTAACACGAGTAACTGGAGCACAGCCATGCTGCTGATTTAGAACGAGAGGAGGAGCTGGGAGAGGGGAACATTTTACACACTCCTGAGAGAAAAAAAGACAGAAAGAGAGACAGAGAGAAGGAGTGAGAATGAGTGAGAAAGAAAGAGAAAAGAGAGACAGAGAGAGAGAGAGAGAGAGAGAGTGCTTTTACACGTCTGTTTAGCTGAAGAGTACAGAATGATTTCCCTCATGGAGTATTTACACGAAATCTCTCTCTCTCTCTCTCTCTCTCTCTCTCTTTTTTTAAAAGAGCATCGTTTGTGTTTGTGTAAATTGGATCATGTCCGAAAAGGTCTTGTATTCCTCGAGGCTGTTTAACAGCGGTTTCCCTCATGAGGCGGCGTCCCAATATCTTAGAGCTGTTTTTATTTTCTCACTTATTACACGCACTACAGCGTCTTCACTCCGTCCTTATTCACTACGGACGAATCCATAAATTACAGATGATCCAAATGGACCGATCTGTAAGATAAATCCTACATTAAGAAAAGAATTCTCTCAAGACTATTTTATACAGTGGCTTTTATGGTTGAGGTTTCTGTAAACTTCATTACCTGGACATGTATGGAAGGAGTCTCCAGTGTCAGCGCTTCGTAACAGAGGTAAAGCTGTAACTTTAAGTTTTTCTCTATCTCCCCCAGAACCCAGAACAACCTCCAAGATCCTACCAGTCTGGCTTCAAAGCACCACAAGCACCAGAACCTGCTCTAGTGGCCATCATGGAGGAGCTTCATGCTGCATGGAGGAGATCAGCTTTCGATACAGTCACCCACAACACTCTCTTTTCTCTCTTGTTCATCCTCATGAGTCTTGGAATTCGTGACATGGCATGGAAATGTTTGGCTTCTTACCTGGAGGGATGGTCATATCACGTGACCTGGAGGGAATCCACATCTGCTCCATGCCGACTCTCCGCTGGTGTCACACAAGGGTCTCCTGCTGTTCTCCCTCTATACCTGCTCTCTCTCAGTGTGGTCACATCCTCACATGGGTTTTCATACCACTGCTATGTCGATGACACTCAACTCATCCTCTCCTTTCCTCCCTCAGACGCTCATGGCTCTGCTCGGATCTCAGCATGTCTGGCAGACGTCTCGTCATGGATGGCAGATCATCAGCTGAAACTAAATCCCAGTCTGGAGATGCATCCCCATATCAAGATTCTGAGATCTCCCTGGACACCTCTCACCATCTCACCATCTGTCACTGTACACGGCCTTGGGGCAACCACGGACAACCAACTGTCCTTCTCACCTCACTTCGCAAAACTGCCTCGTTAAACAATCCGGAGAATCAGGAGGCCATATCTGACCACAAAGACCACACAGGTGCTTGTTCAATACCTTGACAAGACTGGACTACTGCAACCTGTTCCCAGCAGGTCTGCCTCTGCACACAATCTGACCACTGCAACAGATCTTCTCCCACACTATCCCATCGCTGAGATCCCACCACTGGCTTCCTGCAGCCGCCTGACGCTTGACTACAAAGCCTTCTGATCCTCTAGCACCGCTCGACTGCTCCCACCAGCTCTCAGCGTACAAGCAAGGCATGCGTCAAGGCTCTTCTCTGTTCTGGCGGCTAGGTGGCGGAATGACCTTCCCCTGGCTGTCTTCAAACGACGACTAAAGATCTACCTCTTCATGAAGTTCTTAAATGAGTACTTGGTATAAGAAAAATGTCAGTGTCTTGTGTATTTTTTCATACTGTACTCCCCATCAGTGGTTTCAGACTGGTGGTACTCGTAGTCCCTGACCTAGTGAACCAACACGAGGATGTGTTTATTGATACAGACATCAAAACACGTCGGTATGTTGCAGTGGATAAGGGCATCTGCCAGATGCCATCGACGTAAACGTACTCCACATCATAATGAAGCTAAAATCTTTGTTGCTGACTACAGACAAAAAATAGCAAAAATGTTTCGCTCTACACAAAGTTTTTACATCTACCTGAAATAACACAATAACAGAAGCAAACGTAACTTGCTGTCTTTCTCTGCTTCTAATAGCAAATCTCTACTCTCCAGAAATTTAGATCGTGAGGCTCTGTGAGATTTGGAGAGAAACAGAGAGAAACAGAGAGAAACAGAGAGAGAGAGAGAGAGAGAGGGAGAGAGAGAGAAGCGTAAGAAGCCGAGCTTGTACCTGTGTACGGATCAGTGGACGACTGCAACCAAACACTGTGTCACCCGTCAGGCAATGAGAAAGAGCTGATTAAAAATGATTCAAATCAGCACTTGTGAATACATACGTTAAATTAAATAACTGACATAAAGGACAACCTGCTAAAATTAAACTAGTTAAACTTCTGCAGCTTTGACTTTTATTGATTTTCTTCATCCTGCCAACAGTGTTGGTGTTATGTAACGGTATGAGTGAGGGAAGCTCCTGCAGAACAAACATCAATCCTGGCTTTTTTTTTTTTTTTTTTTGCCTGCAGGTTTTCTCAGAGCAGAATAATGATCTACTACCCACAAACAGCTATTTCTTTCTTTTCTTTTCTTTCTTTTTTTTTTATAGAAAACACTGCACTGTAAAATAGAAAGATGTATTTTCTGCATCAACCCTATACAAAGATCAACAGTAAACACCATTTTTAGTAATCTGTTGATTTTTTTTTGTAATTTAAGGCTTTTTTTTTTTTTGAGGCAGTGTGAGAAAAGCCAGCGAGTCTTATTTTGAGTAAAAAGTCAGCAGTGTGAGTCGAAACAGGACTTGCCTGGAATAAAAATAAGCCTAGTCAGTGTTTTTGTCAGCAACATGCTTTATTTTTAAAGCTGCTGTTGCCATCTGCTCTCAGTAAGACACTTTGTAGAAGGTGCCGGGGCTTAAAAAAATGACATGAAAGGAGATCAAGCCAATCAAAATGGTCACCACAGATTATAACACTCAATTATAACACTTCATTATACATGATAAAAAGCCACAAACTGTATAACTCAGCGAATCAGACTGTAAGATGGTCATAAACTGGGGAAATCAACCAATGAGATCCTTAGATGGCCAAGAACATAGACATTCAACCAATCAGATTCTTGGATCATCACATACAGTCAGGATTCTTAGCCATTTAGGAAGTCATAAATGTTGGCACTTCCCATCCAATCAGATTCTTAAACGGCCGAAAACTGTGGACCTCAGCCAATAGGATTCTTAGATGGCTGTAAACACATACATTCAACCAGTCAGATCTTTGGTCACCCTTCTCTCAGCCAATCAGACACTTGGACAGTCATAACCAGTGACACTCAGCTAATCAGATCACAGTCAGTATCCCTCTTCGACCAATCAGCTCTCTCATCCAGTCAGAACCTTGTATCACATCACACTTGGTCGCAATTCTTAGCCAATCAGATCTTAAGCTAGTTAGAAACTGGGCACTCAGCCAATCAGGTTATTTTCATGCTTCTCAGCCAATCCTAGTTCAAGACAGTGATAAATTCTGGCACTTCTCAGCCAATCAGAACTCAGGACTGCCATAAACATTGGAACTCAGCAATTCAGATCCTTGGACCATCACACTGAGTCATGCTTCTCAGCCAATCAGATATCAAACAGTCATAAATTCTTGCTTTTGGCCAATGAGCTTCTTAGGCCACCTCAGAGAGGGGCACTTTTCAGCCAATCAGATGCTTCGATGGTTATAAACAGAGACACTTAAGCTAATCAGGTCTTTGGACCATCATACTTACTCACACTTCTCAAGCCAATCAGATGCCATCAACAGACCATCAAATTATATTTTCCCTTCCTTTTGTTTTTTTTTTAAATCCAATTAGATTGCTAGAATTGCTGTATAGTTACGAGGCCATAAACAGTGTGTGTTGATGTCTAAGGCACTGCGAGTGATTTATAAATAAACAGCTCGCTTTCAGCTTCGCTGCTATAAATGCATCGGCACAGATATTTTCTTTATCATAAAATATTTAGCTGATATATGAAGAGAATGCACGAGCAAAGATTAAAGATTGAAGATACTCGTGTTGCCTGGTGACGAAGGGAAAGATAAATTGACTTTTGTGCTCTGTGCATAAAAAAGAAATTCCCAACGATATATCAATTTTTCCCAAGCTGTGAGCGCGCCGGCCGGAAAATGAAAGCATTATTTCCACCTGGGCGGCTTCTTTATCTCAGCGAATGGAAACACAGAAGAACGTCGGAAAAGTTTCGTCTCTCTTCAATAAAAACATTCGCACTTTCATCAAACTCGTCGCCCATGAATAATTTACTCGGATATATAAACACAGCGTATCCCAGATTTCTGTAAAACGGAGGCTCCAGTCATGCCTCGCGACTCGTGCACTTCGATTGCGATCAGCGATCACGGATGAAAAGTAACGGTTACTGCACTTCTCCTGCAGCTAATTATTATAATTATTGTTCTAATGAAGCCACAAACAAAAGACCTTGAAGAGCCAATCGGGTCATTAGACAGATATAAACAGTGTGGCTTGGCCAATAAGATCCTCAGAATAATCCTGAATGAGTTCTCAGACCAAGTCGACATATATACACGTGGATAGATAGATTATGAAGAAAAATAAAGCTTGGAAGGAAGTGGCAGAGATCACTGGTGCCTCTGGTGAGTGTGTGCTAGTACAGCTAGCTCGCTTTGCTAATCGAATCGAATCGAATCGAATCGGAGAAGACGCTCAGACGGAGCTGAGCCCGTAACATCTTAATCAAGGACACTATCCGTTATTACCTATTATTATTTAATTTGTGTTTAAAGAGTTATATGTAGGCACATGGCCAATCAGATCATCCTCCTTCTCCACCAATCAGATCGTTGTCCGACCAAGTAGGTCTTTAATCTTCCTGTTTCTCAGACAATTTACTTCTAATTCCAAAGCAATTCTCAGCCAATCAGATTCTCCCTTAACCCGATATAAATCGTGGGATTCAGCCAATCAGACAGCCGGATCACTAATGAATCAGATCCTTAGCCAGTAGTGATAACCTGCCCGTAAACCGGCATATAAATCTGGATTCGTGATTGTCTCCGCATATTTATTGTTATTTATGCATCTATTTATTAAGCGGTGATTTCCATCGCAGTAATTAGTCGCGTTCTGTCTGGCTCCCCTTCAGTCCTGCAAACGAGGACATTCTTAAGCACGTCTGCCGATGACGTTCTCTCTCGTTCTCTCTGCATTTTACTGTTTCTATCTCTGATTAAAACACACACACACACACACACACACACACACACTTGGTTCACACTCATTTCCATTCATTTATCTCAAGCCTTTGCACACTCTCTCTCCCTTTTTTAGCCATTTCAAGTCATCGGGCCTCATTTATCAAGTCAGGTTTAGCCGCCATTTTGTCGCTTTCAGCTCGGCGCACTTTGCCTTCAATGCGTTTGTGGGCGTAAAGAGAAATCGTTGTTGCGACTGACTGACTGGCGTTCGAGGAAAAGTTGCTGTTTAGCAGCGGAGGAGTTTCTGGTATCTTCTGCTGTCTCGTGTCTGTAAGTCCAAATGATGCCCAAATCGCACTTTAGTGAACGAGTGAAACCTTTTCGTTTTTCTGCGCGCCCGATGCTCGTCACCCGTCGGAACTGAATTAGCATGTGCACTCTGATTTCAGCGGTCAAACGCTTAATTAACATTATTTACCGCATTCATTAACATTAACGCACTAGAAATGCCAGCATTCATAAAGCATCAGCGATGTTAACAAAGCAAATTCATTCGTCTTTGTTTAAATGTTAATGAAATTCCGCTGCACTGGCGGTTTCTTCAGTCCACGACTAAATCTACGTTAAATTAACACCAATTAAATTACAACATGTTGATTACGTACGCAAACGTTGATCATTTACTGAACTTCACTTCTGAACGTTGCCCCTTTTGCCACAGCTGAGAACATGAGAACGCTGATTAATACAAGTGTTAGTTACTGTACGTCATGTTCCTCTTATACCACAGCAATTCCCCAAGGACTCCAGTGTTTATTAACGAAATTACATGCCATACTTTTTATCCATTTATAGTTACATTTACTGTTCTGGGATGTTGGTTGTGAAGCAAGAGCTTACGTACGTCGGAGCAGCTATAAACACTCGTTGACATGGTGACGTTTTCTGTAAAGGAGATGTTTATGGAAGGAGTCTCCAGTGTCAGCGCTAAAATATTAAAGCTGTACTTCTTCTGTGATCTTCAGGACAGGGAAGTTTTGACGCTCTGACACGTTTATTGTCTTATTAACTTAACGAGAGAGCTGAAGAGAGGCTGGTGAGGGAACGAGTGTTTACAGCTGCTCTAACGTAAGTGCGAACGTGTTTCACGGACCTCCTCCAGCACTAAATGTAACTATAAACGGACAAAAGTGCAATCTGTTGTTGTTGTTGGATAAAAAAATCGTAATTGTTAGCAGGGTGTTAACAGTAACTCCGCTTCATCACAGTGTTTAATTCTTACCTTTCATCCGTGTTTGTCTATTTGAGGAATGTTTGAAGATTTCGTTCTTTTTTTTTTTCAGGGGTTTCAGAAATGATTCCAGGGTTAAAAAAGAAAAAAAAAAAGAAAAAAAGAAACACTTTAGAAAGCTAGAATCTAAAACCACTGACTCAAGACTACAGATTTAAATCTTATTTCTGTTTTTTTTTTTTTAAACTAATTAAATTTGCTCTTTACTTCCCTTTTCGTCTGGATCCCGTAGGATACAGTGTGTTTACTTTTCCGGGTCGTGACCCAGTATACGCTCGATGGTGCTGCTTTAACACCCCAATGAAATGCCGTAGTTTGTGCTCCTCTTCTCGCCGGGAAAATACAACCAGAGCAGAAATACATTTTCAGTAAAACTTAAAAAAAAGAAAAGAAAAGAAAAGAAAAGCATCAGCCTTTTATTCTGAACGATTTCTTTCGTTTAATAGCGTGTGCAGCGTAGGATATAATCAGATGGTTATTTCCTGTCGAGCAGCGCTGCTTCCTCCACTCTGTTCAGGATTCATATCTGAAATCAGGAGAATTCATTCGTTTAATAAAAACGAGTGCTGGAAATAAAGGAAAGGCGCCGATCAGGCTTCGCGCTCGGACTCGTGCAGTGCTGAGAGACAGATTCGGTCATCAGGACAGGAGACGCAAACAATCGATGGATGCTGATACTGAAAAAAAACCACTTCACAGTGTGCAGTTACAGGAAAATAATCAACCACGTGGTGGTGGGATGAAGCCCACTTACTGTTAGCTGATCATTTATTTCTTACATCACAGTCATTTGCCTTCAAAATGATTGTACATTTGTGCGATACAATAAAGTTCCTCGATTTATTTCTGTAGACGTTACGATAAAAAGTAAAATTCTCACCAAATTGGTGAAAAAAAAAGAATTGGATTAATTATTTAAATCGAATTTATTTGCATTTCTTTTTTCAAACGCAACACTATTGTCTTACTGGCAGTTTGTTAGCAAACCTATACACACCGTCCACTTTATTAGGAACACCCGTACCCCTGGCTCATCAAACCTGCACAGTTAAAGTCAAAAACGTAAAAAAAAAAAAAAACACGTCAGCAGCTGTCCTGATAGGACGAGTGTCTGCTCAGTGCTGCCTCAGGTTGCATCAGGTGATGCTTTTCTGCTCAGCACGGATGTAAAGAGCGCGGACCTGTCGGATCAACACGCCGTCTCCACGGAGCCGTCACTCACTGGATGGTTTTCCGCATCGTTCTGTGTGTAAACTCTACAGTCTGTTTGCGTGAAAATGGCAGCAGATCCGCCGTTTCGGAGAAACCACGCCACGGCCACGTTTTCAGTCATACCGCCCCGCTCCTGCTTAGATCACACACACATTACAAACGCGTGTCTTTTTCTCTATACTTCCTCCTCACAGTTACTTTAGTGTGCACTTCATCCACCCTTCATCTACGGTATCATCCTTAACACGTACCTTCATTCATATAACGTCCAACTAAATTCATCTCGCTCTCTATGAATTCTTCTGGAACCAAAGTGCAACCTGTCACTGCGACAGCCCCTGGAGTCTCTCTCTCTCTCTCTCTCTCTCTCTCTCTCTCTCTCTCTGTACTCCTGAATGGACAGTTTTTTCTCAGAGGGAAAGATGAGAAGCAGCAGCAGAAGCAATAAATCATACGCTACACTACAGTGTGACATTCCAGCTCATGGAGAGCCTGTAGTCTTTTCAATCTTGCCTTCGCTGCATGTGAATGTACTGTGAGAACTCACTTTCCCGCAGTCAAGCTCATCTGCTCCGCAATCCAGGTCAGTGTGAGACGCAACGCCCCGAATAAACCGAATAACTTCAGGTGTGGCAGAGCAGGAAAAGTCACGGAAGCCACGCCGGGCGCCGAGGTTGATTATTTTCCTATAACAGCACATTTCAGAGTGTTTTATTCCTCTTGTTCTGCAGCAGTTTCTCAATGATTGCACTTTTTTTTTTATTTGTTTAACATCATGTCGTACTTTTTTTAAATCTGTTTATAGTTACATTCAATGTTATGGAATGTCAGTGAAACAAGTTAGTTCACACTCGTTCTCTCACCAGCCTCTCTCTCTCTCTCTCTCTCTCTCTCTCTCTCCGTCGAGGTTTAATAAGACAAAAAAAAACAGATTATATTACTGAGAAAGCTCAAAGCGTTAAAAACTCCTCTGACGCAGCTTTACCTCTAACTGTAACAAAGTGCTCCTCACATCATCCATCCTGACACTGGAGACTCCTTCCATAAATGTTAAAGAAACACTTCCTTGCAGAAAACGTCACCTAATTGACGATTAGTCACACTTTTAAAAAAATTTCGCTCAAAGGCTCTGAAAAAAAAACAACAAAAACAGCACATAATATGAAAAGTAACATCAAATGTACCTCACTGGAGGTTCCTTTAAAATTCATGCCTTATTATTCACGACGGGTGCCAATAATTCTGCAATCGGTTGTATATAGGCTACGTATCCGCATCACCCTTAGCCTTCCGTGCTAACGTTAAAGAAAACTTCAGGCGTTTCAAGCGCTAATGATCGTACGGTCATCATGATGATCATCATCATCATCATCATCATCATCATATCATCCTGTAGGTGCGAAAAAACCGAACAATAATTAAACACAAATGACGCAATTACGGCGGAAATCCTGCCGCTCATCCCACACACCCTCCTCCCTCGCCGCGCTAATCGGAGGATCGGGAGCGGCGTTAATGGCTAATGAAGGCAGAAGCGCGGGAAATAAATCATTCTCCCGCCAGTGTGGGCGCTCGACATTAAACAGGAGGCTCGCAGCGCTGCTGTAAACACGCATAATCTTATAAATCACACGTTCACGGCATTAATCACACTTTAGTGAGCGCTAAGTTTGTTAGGAGTTTATTTCTCGGCTTTAATCACCATATCAGAAGATTCTCCTCACACAGATCTGTGATATATTCGTTTTTTTTTTTAATCTAATTTAATATTTCTGTCTTTCATTAGAGTACACAGTGAGAACTGCTGGCTTCTGGTACCACACACACACACACACACACACACACACACACACACACACACACACACACACACTTATTTAACGTTACTGTCGGCACATTTTATATTGCCATATCATTAAATTGCAGGGAAATTAAATAAAGCGGCTTTTACACGCTGCAGTCTGCAGGTCAGCGCTTTGCTAACATCGTTATGTAGCTCCCAATTAGCGATTATCAACTTTATACGGCGTTTAATATTTTAACATAAAGATTATTACAATGCTACTCGGCTGGTTCCTGTGTGGTGTAGATGTCCATGTCCTTGATCGCTCCTAACACACTGCACTCCGGTTCCTCGAGGGTTCTTTGGGTGGTTGAAAAGTTCTACAAAGTTCTCCACTAGCTTTAACCCTAGGAAACAAGGTTAACTGGAGATCCTGAAAGATCTCTTTGGTTCACTCTTCTTGCGAAGACTTTAACTATGTTATATAGAAGCCGACCTCAAGAGTTCTCCCCGTCAGAGAGGAGCACCTTCAGGAAGAACCCTGAATGATCCAAAGAACTGTTACAGAACCCTTTTTAAGAGTGGAGTTTTCTTCCTCGCAAACGTTTTCATGATGGAAAAGCTCTATACGCTCCCATTAAGGTTTCCTCCCTGTTCAGACCATCTTTCCATCCATCCGTCCGTCCATCTATCCACTTGGCCATTCATTCTCTCAAGCATCCATCTATCTAACTGTTTGTCCATTCATCCATCCGTCTATCCACCCTTTCAAGCATCCACCTCTCTATATATCTGTCTATCCATCCATCATTTCAAGCATCCAGTCCTATGTCCTTCCATCCATCCATCCTCCAATATGTTGGTCTAACTGTCTGTTCATTTGTCAAGAAACCAGCCCTTTATCTGTCCTTCCCTCCTTCCATCTGTCCATCCTTCCATCCCTTCAAGGATCCAGTCCTCTATATATCTGACTGTCCATCCGTCCATCCATGTATCCATCCAGTGTTGTATCAGTCCCAGGGCCATAGCCAGGGCTATGAGGTGGAAAGTTGCTGGACTAAAAACATTCCAAAAGATTTCTCAATCACACCTCCATCCATCCATCCATCCATCCATCCATCCATCGTTATCATGTCTCCATCTCTGCTGTGATAAGAAATCTATTAAAGTTCTGTCTGTGATTGTAGCTTTGAATCCACAGATCGGACAGTGGAGATGATCAGAATATTCGAGCTCGGGTCAGTGGAGGCATGACTCAGACTTGGTCACGCTCTTCCCATGACTACTTTCTCCACTGTGGAGCCAAACGCAGCCAATCATGGCCAGGGAGCTTCTGATGGGATTTTGATGGGAATGTCGTGGCTCAGTGGACAGCAACATTAGACACTTTTGCACTATTAAGAAGACAGTGAGACCAAATGAGACGACTGAATCATCTTCAGTACTTTTTTTTTTAGAAAGAAATAGAGAACTTGTTGTCTTCTTGTCTATCAGCTCAAGTAGGTACAGGGTTAAATTAAACAAAAAATACATTTCAAATTCTGTCCATCCCTCCATCCAACAGTCCTCTATCTGCCCTTCTGTCCTTCCATCCATTCATCCATCCATCCATTCAACTCTGTCCATTCTTTCAAGGACCCAGGCCTCTATATGTCTGACTGTCCATCCATCTATCCATTATTTCAAGCATCCAGTGCTCTGCTGGTCCTTCTGTCCTTCCATCCATTCCTCTCTACATCTATCCATCCATCTGTCTATCAGTCTGACCATCCTTCCAAGCATCCAGCCCCCTATAAAGTATCTCTCTCCATTGATCCATTCATCCATCGATTGTTTGAAGGATCCAGGAATTTATCCATCTAGCCATCAATCCATCCCACCTTTCCTCCATCCATCCATCCATCCATCCAAGCATTCTTCCCTCTATATCTCTGTGTCCTTCCTTTAAAGTAACCAGCCATCATTATCTGTCCTTTCATCCTTTCATCTGTCCATACAGCCATCCTTTCAAGGACCGAGCCCTCTATATATATATCTTATTGTCCATACACGCATCCACACATCCATCCATCCATCCACCCATCCATCCACCCACCTATCCCTCTCTACATCTATTCAATTATATACAGGGTTAAATTTCCAAATTGAAATAAAAGTAAATTTCATGGTCATTATATTCACTTGCGAAAATTCCAGCAGTGTTTGAGCTCGGAATGGCGGAATGTTCCGGAATCACCTCATTTCAAGGTGAATAACACTGTGATCCTCGACGGAGTGTCCGAAAGTGGCGAGCTAATGTCCAAAAACTGAATCGCCGGTGTTATTGCTGGGTCATCTTCTGGAGAGGCAATAATGGCATCATTAGAGACCCGAGCTCAGCTAAAAAACGGTTATTGCCCTTTTGAGACGAGTGCAGCTGGGAGAACGGAGGGGTGCTGCGAAAGGGAAAAGGAGACTCTCTCACTTTCCCCTCCGTAGGTTGTATTTAAAGACGGCCCGTAAAGTGCTGAAGCTCTGATAATGGAAAGTGCCTCGGGGTGGCATTTTGACAAACAAGCGTTATTACAGAAATGGTTTTTATCATTTCATCGATGTGTTTCCTCCTCAAATCCGAGCGCCGCCACGAGCCCAGGGCTAAACAACCCTCCTCTCGTCTTCCGTCCCCGGCCCGGACTTCTCAGCTCCTCAGCTCTGCTACTACTCTGTAAAGCGCCTTTTAAAACGGATTTATGCTTTTTCTCCATTCATATATTCATAATTCCCCTTCAGGTACATCGTGGTACAGATTCATTTAAAATACTTGTTCTGAAATCTGTAACTATTTTCATCCGACTGCTTTCATCTACTAATAAAAAACTGTTATGCTTTTACAACATCGAAGTGTTTATTCGTGTGGCGACGTGTTTATTTAAAAAGATAACATGGGTGTCATTGTGAAAAAGTATAGTCATGTGACCTCTAACCTTCTCTAGTTCAATAATCGCTAATCTTTACGTACTTAAGCTAACGCTAACAAGTTCGCATAGCTGATGCTAGCTGTCTCGCTTTCGAGCTATTTGACTTCACTAACCAGCTTTTTATTCATTCTGAATGTTTTGTGAATGGGTTTATTTGAGTTTGAACCAGGAGCTAAGTGTGCTAGCCGAGACTCTCGCCTGTCAAAAGTATTCCCCCTTCTTCATGTGAATATAATTACCTCGGATGTGTGTGTGGTGTTGTTCCCGTGTCCGCTGATAAGATGATGAGATTTAAGGTAGCGTAGCACGCAAGCGTCTCTCTGATGATTTATTATCCGAGCACTTCCGGAAATCCGGAATCGGTCGTGTAATCTCATGAGGATGAGACAGTAAAAGAGCGTCTCTCCCTGGAGAACTCAGGGGTCAGGGAAGCGTTTTGTTCCGGCTAAGCTCGTTAATTAATTAATGATTGATTAGTGTTGATTTAGCACTTAATTAAATCCAGATTCAGAAGTGAGGACATCCAACTACTCTGCATAGAGAGAGAGAGAGATAAAAATGGTGAGAGAATGAACAGAGTGAGAAGGATGGATGGAGAATGAGAGCGAAAGAGTGAGACAGATGGAGATGGAGAGAGACAAAGAGGCAGACAGAGCGTGCGACAGAGAGGGAGTGAGAGAGATGTGGAGAGAGCAGAGCATGGCAGATGGAGAGCAGGATGGAGAGAGAGGGAGTCAGAGAGCAGAGAGAGAGAGAAGGAGAGAGAGATTGGTAGAGAGACAGACAGAGAAACAGGAAGAAAGACTTAGAGACACAGTGAGAGGTAGAGAGAGAGTGCAAAAGAGATGGATTTCGAGAGAGAGAGAGAGAGAGAGAGAGAGAGAGAGAGAGATTGGTAGAGATGGAGAGAGACAGACAGAGAGAAACAGGAAGAAAGACTTAGAGACACAGTGAGAGGTAGAGAGAGAGAGTGTGCAAAGGAGATGGATTTCGAGAGAGAGAGAGAGAGAGAGAGAGAGAGAGGGAGGGAGAGGGAGAGAGAGAGAGAGGGAGAGAGACAGATAGTGAAATATAGACAGAGGGAGAGAGAAAGAGACACAGAAATATAAACGTAGGGAAAGAGTGAGAGAGAGAAATACAGACGTGTGGTGTGATGGCGTGATGGCGTTTTTTCTCTCTACAGTCTCTGGAGAAGAAGAAAATAGAGAAAAAGGAAAACAACACGGTGCTGGCGGTCATCAGGAAACTCGCACACGGCCACACAGTTGTGTACTTTGTGTGAGGTTGTGTGTATTGTGTGAGGTTGTGTAGTTTGTGTGAGAGGTTGTGTGTATTGTGTGAGGTTGTGTAGTTTGTGTGAGAGGTTGTGTGTATTGTGTGAGGTTGTGTAGTTTGTG
>CM074943.1:12999431-13004431 GCA_037576815.1 Pangasius larnaudii | reverse complement strand
TGGCAATTTTGGCAAATTTTAGTACTGTTATTGGAAATCACACACAGACACACACACACACACACACAGACACACACACACACACAGACACACACACACACACAGAGACACACACACACACAGAGACACACACACACACACAGACACACACACACAGACACACACACACACACACAGACAGACACACACACACACACACACACACACACACACACACAGACACACACACAGAGACACACACACACACACAGAGACAGAGACACACACAGAGACACACACACACACAGAGACAGAGACACACACAGACACACACACACAGAGACAGAGACACACACAGACACACACACACAGAGACACACACACACACACAGAGACAGAGACACACACAGAGACAGAGACACACACACAGACAGAGACACACACAGACACACACACACAGAGACACACACACACACAGAGACACACACACACACAGAGACAGAGACACACACAGAGACAGAGACACACACACAGACAGAGACACACACACAGACAGAGACACACACACAGACAGAGACAGAGACACACACACACAGACAGAGACAGAGACACACACACAGACAGAGACACACACACACAGAGACAGAGACACACACAGACACACATCGTTGTTGATTATTTTACCGGAACAAACATAACTAATAATATCGCACTTCTCCATAATGGACAGATTCATAAAGAGAGAGAGAAAGAAAGCGAGTGTTTCAGCTGGAAGCCATCGCTGTGTAAATGTTGTGTGTGTGTGTGTGTGTGTGTGTATGTGTGTGTGTGTCTGCTGAATTAACCCCGTGTCTGGATGTTATAACTACCAAAAGTCATCCTTATGAAGCCTCCTTCCACTTCCTCCTCCTCTGTCTTTTTTTATCTCCACATCGTTCCACATTTACTCTCTCATCTCCACATCGCTCTCCCCGTCACCTCCTTTAATCTCATCGGAACAGCCTCTCTCGCTCTCTCTCTCTCTCTCTCTTTCTCTTCTTCCTCTCTCTGTCCTTCCTCTTTTAAAAATAACCGGTGGGTAATTATTTGCTGAAATGTCACTATGGAGACGGGGGGGACGTCTCCGGAATAAACGCATCAGTCAAAAGGACGGCTCGCCTCGCCGCGCCATTTTCAATTATTCACCGCCGCTTGGCTTAATGAAGCCCGGCCTGGGGTGGAAACACACACACACTCACACACACACACACTCACACACTCACACACTCACACACTCACACGAGTTATAACTGACGACTCGGGCCCGAGGAATTCTCGCGGATGGAAACCGACCAAGTGTGTGATAAAGAGTGAAAGAAAGAGAAGTTAGAGAAAAAAAAACGAGTGAAAAGAAAAGAGGGATGAAAAAGAAGAGAGAGACAAATAGAAAGAGTGAGAGAGAGAGAGAGAGAGAGAGAAAGAGAGAGAGTGTTAGACCTAAAGACAGAGAGAGAGAGAGAGAGAAGGAAACTGAGATATGAGAGAAAGAAAAGGGCAAAAGTAATGGCGTCCTATAGAAAAAAGGAGGAGGCACTTTTTCACCATTTAGTCGCCATTTTGTTGAGGTTGTCTTGCCTTTTTTGGAGTTTTGTGGGCGTGGCTAAATGCATTTACACTCAACTTTACTAGCAGACTGATCAATGAGGTCGTGTGTGTGTGTGTGTGTGTGTGTGTGTGTGAGATAGACAGAGACTGGAATTCCAGAAGTGTGTGTGTGAGAGGGATGAAAACTTATTCTCCTTCCATAACACAGCGCACTCTCTGTGTCTTACTTTTCCATGTTCGAATAAATCACTCATGAGTTGCAATCTAGATCATTAAAAAGATATTAACGTGTGTGTGTGTGTGTGTGTGTGTGTGTGTGTGTGTGTGTGTGTGTGAGTGATGGAGATCGAAGCGTTTATGCACTCTTCCCCCGTCGTCCCCAAATTTATCTCACTCGAGGCCGGAATATTCGGCGTCTGTGATGAACGAGGAACCGGAGGAAATATTCCTCTTCCTCCCGAATCCGGCGCTTCATCCCGCTCTCCGCGCGAGCCTCGCTCTCCTGCTGACATCATCACGGCGCTTTAACAGGCACGAAGCGGTAAAGACACTCTCGAAATACTCTGACGTTTAAAAAGAGCTCAAAGGTTTGGTTTAGTCGAGAAAAAAAATAGATTTTTGGTTAAACTGCATCTAAAACACGTCTTCTCTTGGTCTGTAATAATAAACACATCAGATCTCAGCAGACAATCACATCACGTCACCTCTTATACGCGTTAATTCACGTGTTGTTATGATACACACGTCAGGTTATAAGCCTTAATAACCACACTGTCTACAGCGCAAACACAAAAACCCACTTTTATCTAAATATGTCGTTTCTTTCTCTATCACCAGAACCAAAAGTCACAGTTTCTAGATGATCTGCACGGAGGAATTTCTCAAAATGTCGGATTTATGTTTGACTGAAAAAAAGAACAAAAAAAATCTCAAACAAACATGTTTTGTTCATGGAACATGCTCATGGAAAATGTTCTGGATTAAATGATCAGTTACCGTGGGGAGAAATAAACATTTTAATTCTAACATCATCCAAAGACTAGATTTTTTGGTTTAATTAAGTATGTAAAAGGATGCATCTTTCATTAGAATTCACAAAAATTAATGTAAATTCTTGAAGAAAAAAAAAAAAAGAGATTAAATCCAAAAATACTTCGGATTTTCAACTGGTTAAGATGAATTCATAGTGTAGCTTCAAGACAAATAAACAGTAAAATATGCAGACATCTATCCATCTATCTATCTATCTATCTATCAGGATGGACAGATAGATGGTGATGCTCTTTATTTATTTATTTTTTTTAATTAATTAATTTATTTTTTGCCAGCGTGTTTACCCGGAAGTTGATGTTCAGGTGAACAAGGTTTCGGATTACAGTAGAATAAAGGAAGCAGCGAGCGGCCGAATAACAAACGCCTCCGTGTTTAAAACAAAGTGCACTTGCACGCGACCTACATGCCCATACTTTACACCCTAGGTAGGTCGCCTAGGTAGGGAGGAGCGAGCCGTTTGGAATTCGGTCATCACTGGACAGCGTCGGAGGCGTTTTTAACCCCGAGGATGAAATAATTTCTCAATTTTAATCATTTCTATCATTTCTACCACACAATCCGTACCTCTTTTTTCTTCTGACCTCCTCCAGGCTGAAGGAAAAGCGCCAGGATCAGAAACAAAGCCGCGCAAGGCAGGTGGAAACACAGGCGCTTGGATGTGGCAGCCATTTTGGAAGATGCTCCCGTTGTGCAGCGTCTGTGGAACGCGATTGGCTCAAGCGACGACCAATCAGAAACGAGCCTGCTGCTGTTGCTTGATGGGAAACGTAGTATCGCCGCTAATAACGTCGTTATGCTAGTTAAATCATCAGGTATTATTGCTTTAGCAAACGTAATAGAGTTTGATATCAAATTATTACTCGTTTTTTTTATATATATGTGATGAATCATGTTATAAAAAGCAACATTTTAGGAAAGGACCACAAATAATACATGTTTAAAAGGCTATTAAAATTAGCGTTGTTTGCCATAAGCTAGCACTTAGTGTTATGACTAGCATTTTGACTAGCATTCCTATAGGGTAAGAAAAGAATACACTTTCTGGAGATGTTATATCGAAATCATTGGTTCAACAAACAATTTTTTACTTCAAATTTACGTTTATAAATGTTCCTGAATGTTCGAAACACTAAACTAGCATCTCAGCGTTGCCTGTTTTGTTTTATTTTTTTCCTAAACAATAACATTTTTATTAAGATTTTGACATTCCACTTAATAACCTAGACTAATTTATTCATGATTCATATTTATGTTTCTTAGTTGTATTTAAATAGATTTAGTTAGCGTTAAAGAGCTATTCCTGAGCTGCAGCTTCCCTCCTCATCAGCAGGGGGCGACTCTGAGTCTGAGACCCTGAGCCTCAGCTGGGAAATGAAACTGCAAAAATGGCTCGTTGAGATGGAAAATGATGATAATTATGGTGTGAGTGGAAGACGTACTGTAAGCCGCGCTGAGAGCTCGGACCTGTTAGCATGTTTTATAGCTCAGTGTTAGCCGTAAGAGCTGGTCAACTTGCTCCGAGCCGCCTTCGTCTTTTCCTCCTGGTTGTTTCAAGGATTACATTTGATACGTCAAAAGAAGAGAATAATAAGGTTTACTCGACTGTGTGTGTGTGTGTGTGTGTGTGTGTGTGTTAGTCAATTTAAAGTGGTGTGAGAGTGTTTAAAGATAAGAACCGCAAGTTATTAACTTGTCTGAATGTTAAATGTTAGAGCTGCCACAGTCTGTTTGCTTGGTCTGATTGTCTCTGTGTGTGTGTGTGTGTGTGTGTGTGTGTGTGTGTGTGTGTGTGTGTAATCAGACAATGAGATGCATGACTGTATTAAAGTCAATGAGTCGTGAAGAGCAATACATGCGTGTCACGCCAGTTAGAGCGCAATTTAGCGCGAGGATGGCCTTGCATCGCCTTATCGTAAACCTGAGGGAAGATAATAAAACAACGTAATCAGCGTCGTCGTAGCAAAACCCGACCCACTACGCTCTCGTCTTCCCGATTTCACTGAATAACAGGCATCTCCGGGTCAACGAGGACGACACACACTTATCTAGCTACTTCGCTAATAAACTTGTCTAGCTGTTTTATTTACGCAGTACAGTTAACCTGTAACATGTTAGCTAGCTAAACCTTCTTGTTACACAAACTTTATGTAGCTATATTTCTGGTTATCAAAAAATGTAGGTAAATTTCTAAAAGTACGTTTAAAAGTTTAGTTCTAAAAGTTAGTTTCTAGCCAAAGTTATAGTTAGCTACATTTAAAAAAAAAAAATCTATTTAGTAATTTTTTAATTTTTTTAAATTTAACTAAAAATTTTTGTTAGCTAAATTTCTAGCAAATTGCTAATCAAATTGTCAATCAATCAACCAACCAATCAATCAATCAATC
>CM074943.1:12979997-12990942 GCA_037576815.1 Pangasius larnaudii | reverse complement strand
AGAGAGAGAGAGAGAGAGAGAGAGAGAGAGAGAGAGAGAGAGAGAGACAGAGACAGAGAGAGAGAGAGAGAGAGAGACAGAGAGAGAGAGAGAGAGAGAGAGAGAGAGAGAGAGAGAGAGACAGTGCCTCGTGCTCTTTCTCCTGTTTTGATAGAAATTTGGGTTTCGCTGCTGGAATTGTTCCATCATGTTATTAAACGCTGACACGAGTTTAATCCGGTTCTGCTCCACGCACCAGATCCCATCGCCGCGTTCTGCCTCCATGTCGCCTCGTCCCTCAGGTAACCATGGCGATGGCAATGAGCTTTGGATTGTGGGACATAATTATAACGTATAGTGACAGCACTGTCAGATCAGTCGTAGCATGGGAGGGCTTTCATTAGCATGATTTCAGGTTCGGCCGACTTTGTGCTAGCTCGCCATCTCCAGTTCCACTTAGTGTGAAAAGAACGTGTGATGAAGCTCAACCTGAAGCGGATGATTTTCCTTCAACAGCACGTCCGGAAGGGTTTTATTCCTTTCAGATCGCAGCAACTTCCCAACAGTTACAATACTTTTGTTTATTAAAGAGCGTCACGTGCTACTTTTGATCTGTTTATAGTTACATTGAATGGTACATGCAGTGTTACTGAGCGTGCAGTGGCCAATCAGAGCGGAGATAATGATCAGGCGTGAGCGCCACTGTACACGAAGGACACGCTTTTTTTGCTGACTTTTCAGGAATTTGTCTTTCTGAAGCGGAGGATTCCACTCCATCAGTCCTCACAGACGTCCTTTTTGTCTTCTGGACTCCTTTGATGTGGCGTTTGATCTCCTTGGCAAGCGATTCTGAGATTTTCAGTGTGACATCATTTCGCATTTCTATCACTCTTCAGAGAAAGGGAACGGGAGCGACGCGCCGAAACGCACATTGTGTCTTTTGTGACAGCGTCAAGGTCGACTCTGCGTGGAGAAATGCGGCTTTTGTCAGGGAGATGCGAGAACCCGGGAAGCTCGAGAGAAACGAACTGCAAGATTAGGAAGTTTTGTTTTTTATGGGACTGAAGAGAACCTGAAGTTTCTAGTGACCTTCATGAAGGATGGAGAAAACAGGAAAGGACGTGGCTTGTTTTATGGAATGAAGGAGGACAGGTATAAAAGGTTCTTCAAGGGTTCATTGGATAATAAAAAAAGATTGATACTTGGGGTATAGGGTTTAAGAGCATTTAAGAGTTTCCACCAGGAGGAAAATCTAAGAAAAAAAACTTTCATTCTTCTTGAGACTCTGCATAGAATATTTAAGGGTTCCCTCAGAGGCACAGCCGAAGGAATGACCTGCACTAAAGATGCCTAGGAACGGACGATACCACAAAGGGGTAGGTTCTTTTAAAGAACCGACGAGAGCCACGTGGAGGCCATGGAACAGAGAAGAGAGGAATGGTATAGGAGTCTTTCATGGAAAGAAGAGAACATAGAGGTTGGATACAGGGTTCTTCAGGGGTTCCTTGGAGAATTAGCTTCCAAAAAGTGTTCTACCTGGAACCAACAGGGAAGCACTCTGTTGTGGGACTCTACATATAACGTTTAAGGGTGTTTCTTTTCTTCTCAGACGAACAACCAAAGAACACTCTGAGAGTGTAGTAACCTACAAAGGAGTAGGTTCTTCTAATGGACCTGAGGAGCACAGGAGTACATAGAGATGCAAGTGGTCTTTCTTTTCCATTCAAGATGCCTTGAATGGGAGAATACAGGAAAGGTGTAAGATGGAACAAAAGGTTCTTCAAGAGTTCTTTAAGGTTTCATCAGTGACGTAAGGGTTCTAATCTTCCAAAACAGAATATTTAAGGGTCTCCCCTTGTGGGAAAGAAGTTCTACACAAGACTTACACTACAGACAAATCCAATTTGGGGGGGGGGGGGGGTGTGTTCAAAAACCGAGGAGTTCATGGAGGTCCACGTGAGCACATATATGTTGTGTTGACCATCATGAAGGACATATAATGTTTTCTTCTTTTTGAACGGAGAGAGATCAAAGCGACCTTCCCGAAGGATCCCACGATCACAAACACGCAGCTCTTTTATGGAACCGAGGAACACAAGGAAGAGAGAACACCTAAAACATGCATGTTAAGGCCCAAGCTATCTTCACGACTGACTTTTCCAGCACAAGTTTTAATGACAGCTGCCGTATTGATCCCTCTAAAACGCCTCCTCCTGCCCTCTCTCTTTTTATCACCTCTTTTTTCCTCATCATCCTCTCATCATGTCAGCACGATGCACGCCGGGTGGAACAGCGTTCCATTTCCATCAGCAGCGACAAAGGCTTTCAGTGGAGGCTCACGAGTCGAGGAGGAGCTCTGAAGGTCTTTTGAAAGATGATTACAAACGTTTGTGACAGACAGCAGTTAAAATTCTACAGCTCTTGGACAGCTCTTGTTTATTTATTGATTGATTTATTGAAATTCCGTTCGGTTAGTGGTGACGATACGAAGCAGCGCAGGAACGCTGGGCCAAGCTTGAGGTTTAGTGGTATTTACGTTCGGAGCCAAAAGCCGAGTGTTTTTATTCCAGTAGCAGTCTGAGCTCCTGTTTATACGCTTTATACGCTGTTTGTACGGCTGGTACAAACAAGTAGCATATGATTAGCTGTAGAAAGAAAGAGAGTTTCATTATCTCTAAAGGTTAACCTCGCAGTACATGTTCTGAGCTAATTACCGTAAGGTTGTGAGTTCAAATCCCAACACTGGGCCTCATTTATCTGTCTTTTAGCGAAGTTACGGTACGTGTCAATCTTCTCGCCACGCCGAACTAAAAGTTCCCACAACAGTTCCCGATGTTCTCCATGCTCACGTGTACGTTTGGTAAACACCAATCAGCCATAAATGACTAAGCATTTTACATTTAGCCACACCCACAAAATGCCATAAAAGGCAAAGAGAGCCCAAAACGACTAAACCTCCTAAGACCAGCATGATCCAGTAATGCAGCTCAGCCACTGCAGCTGTTCCTCCTTTCACAGGAGCAACATGTAACTATAGAAGGAAAACCTACATGAACCAAAATGCATTTTTTTGAATGATGCAACCGAAAAAATAAAGTCACTTTGGATGTTAACAGGTTATTTTATTAAAACGAAAAGGAAATATAACTGCAAGCTGCGATTAAGGGGCCCAGGCACTTTCTGGCCACGCCCCTTAGTGATGGAGGAAGACCAGAAGCCTTTGGGATTTTTCAGCATTCGTTCACAAGAAGACATCATAATTTTGGCAGATATGTCAAGCCGTTGCTAAGGTATGACATCACTTCCTATTTTCAGTAGTCTTCCCAAGGTGCAAATGAACTCGAACCTTGTTTTGGTTTGGTGTCAATACGTAAAAGTGTTGCTGAGATACGTCCTCACTTCCTGTTTTCTGTCAATTTTGCACGTTGTGGAAATCAGAAATGAAATGTTCATATATAAGGTACATGTTTAGTTAAGTTTAACGGGTTAATTTTCACAGTTCTGGTGACTTACAGCAACGACGCCCGAGTCAAAC
This sequence comes from Pangasius larnaudii, assembly GCA_037576815.1. Lineage (NCBI taxonomy): Eukaryota > Metazoa > Chordata > Actinopteri > Siluriformes > Pangasiidae > Pangasius > Pangasius larnaudii. The sequence goes on along the minus strand of CM074943.1, from coordinate 12,987,428 downwards.
ACCGCTTATGAGACGCATTATAGAAAAATAACTGCAGGGGAATTAACGAAATGAATTTATGTAGAGTTCTGAAAGCAAATAAACTGTAACGTCAGTGTTTTTAATTCCTCCTCAATAAAAATATTAGCATTAGCAAACTTGGCTCTCAAATAACTATTAACCCAGCTAGCTAACATTAGCGAAAAGATGATAAATCTTTTAGTAACTCTTCCACAATTTTATGAAACGATGAATGGAAATGAACTGAAATGCGGTAAATATGAAATACTACATAAACAATAACAGTGAACTCCATAACTGGCTACTCATCATCATCATCATCATCATCATCGACATGCTAACGCCGGTTAATGTTACCGTACCTACTGCTAGCTCTGAACCAATTCTCACACGAAGACTTTGTGCTCTCGAGATTTAGTCTCAACAAAGACAAGGTGAAGCATCTTTCCAGTGCGAGCGAAAGCGGTAACAACGTCCGAGCGGTAAACACTCGCATGTATCCGTTTCGCCCCGCAGCTACACACTGCACTTCCTGTTTATCATCTTGAAGTTTGACGGTTTTGTGAGCGAAACTTCACTCCGCGTGGCTGTATTTTGCGTTACTGTAAATATTTATACTCAGAACGAGTTTGATTGCTCAGAGGAGAGGAAGTTAGGATGAGCATGTGCGTGGAAATGCGATGCGGATGCAGTTATTCGTCGCTCGGCCTCCGTCATTGCTGTTTTAAATGAATTTACTTCACGAGAGAGGAATGATAAAAAAAGACAGAGCGTTAGTCATCGAGTCCGAGTCGTCTTCTCGGATGTGTGTTATTGCGTTATTTTTCTTAAAAAAAAAAAAACTCGCTACTACAAAGAAAATGACTTCTTTTATTTCCTGATCCTGATTTTCTCAGGTTGAAAAGTTGGAACAAAAGAACAGTTTTTTTTAAGCCTTTTTTTTTAAACAGTACTGTTGATTTTTACATGAAGGTGTTGATTCGTTTCCTAGAACAGCAGCTCTGCCAGTTAGCGCAGCTATAAATCACAGGTTCATATCAATGCGCTCGTTCTGATACGTTATCGTTTCTATAGCGACAGCTCGTTCGCAGGGACGCGTACGTGCTTTCTTGATGTTTATGTGACGTTTATGGAAGGAGTCTTCAGTGTCGGTGCTGAAGGGAAAGCTGCTTTAATCGGCAGTTTCTGGGTCACGATCGCAAGGGCGATCTGCGTAGACGTCATTGCCGCCCCGTGTGAGGATCGCTTTCTAACACTCTTTACGGTTTCTCGGCAACATGACAAGCTGCGGTTTTTTTTTGTCTTATTAAGACACACACACACACACACACATTCTGCTTTCAGTGTACTTTCACCCTTCACCCTACAGCACACACACTGCCGTTTATTTGTCTCTCCGGAGAGCGAGTGTGGAGCTGGAGTGTGTCCTTCAGCCGAAGAGGTTTGAAGCATGTCTGACTGCAGACAGCTGGAGTCTCAGTCAGGAAAGAAGAGTGTGTGATAGAGTGTGTGATGGAGTGTGTGACAGAGTGTGTCCCGGTGTTGCAGTATTGTATTGTAGCACATCCTCCTCCTCCTCGTCGCCGTCGCCGTCACCTGCACGTCACGGTTTGAGGGATTTGGACCCGAAGCAGAGCGCTGCAGGACGACCCGGCGCTCGCGGTCAGCGATTTTTTTTTGCGGAAGGTTGCGAGCAGCAGCAGCTCGTGATCGTAGCCTCAAACATAAAGTTGAGAGTCTATCACACTTGACTGTGTGCTACTTATGCTGTAGGCTACTATCAAGTGATTTAAAAAAAAAAACTAAACTAAATATCTGAATAAATATCGCCCCAAAAACATCACTCCATAATTCTACACATCTCACGCACACACACTGGGTTTCATTTATCAATATTTATTCATCCATATGTGATCGATATGTTAGTAAAGTTGTGTGTAAATGTTCAACTAAACTAACTGCCAGACTAAAATTTCCGCCGGATTTACAAAAGTGTCGGAAACGCTGATATTTTTACTCACTTCTATGCCAATAAAACTAATAATAATAATAATAATAATAATAATAATAATAATAATAATAATAATAATAATTATGAAATGATTCGTTTTATTTGTCTCAATTCATGGTTTGGTGTCGGCTCACTTTCTGTATTTTTATATCCTTTAATTAAAGGCAGTAAAATAAAGCGTCTGGTTTTGAGTAAATGTTGTGGGCGGAGCTCTGAGGCGCCGAGCGAGTGAACCAGCGTGAGGACGTGTTTCTGAAGCTCTGGATAAAAGCATCACAAACGCAAACAGTTTAAACTCCACACAATATTCCAGACAGAAAAGTGCAGTAATCCGTGCAGATTATAGGATCCGAAGTAGGAACACGAGTAGGACACGAACGTTTTTTCCCAATTTACAGGATTTGCATGAAAAAACAAATTTACGAATAAATCCGGTTGTTTCCAGCTTGATAAATGAAGCCCACTGCCTGCACTCATATTTCGCCTTTGTTTGCCAAAATTTATTAGATTTAATTATGATGATTTGATAAAAAAAAAAAAAAAACCTAGTCCAATGTGGCAGCATTCACTGTCCTGTCTTGTGCTCCTCCCCCGAGCGTGGGGCAGCGTGATTCCTGCCTCAGTGGGCCTGCTAGCGATGGTTTGTTGCAGTTCCCATTTTTGACCACTAGGTGCAATCTTAATAAATAGTTATGTTATGTTATGTTTGTGCTCATTTTCTGAAGGGTGCAAATAATTACGAACACTGACGCTTCAATGTTCAATGAAAAAGAAATTGTGAGTAGGCATGAATGTTAAAGTAATTATTTCATTCCAAATGCAGCACCGCAACACAAAGTCCTACACAATCGACCGTCAGTGTGTGTGTATGTGTGTGTGTGTGTGTGTGTGTGTGTGTGTGTATGTGTGTGTGTGTGTGTGTGTTTGGTCGTTAGATAGTTTGCACATGATCTATGTGTCCCACGGCGCTGAAGTGCTTCCTGATAAACGCATTACTTCACTTACCGTTAGATACACAGCTGCCGTGCACACACATCTCTCTCTGTCTATCTGTCCCCCTCTCTCTCTCTCCCTCTCTCTCTCTCTCTCCCTCTCTCTTCCTCTCTCCCTCTCTCTCCCTCTCTCTCTCCCTCTCTCTCTCCCTCTCTCTCCCTCTCTCTTCCTTCGCTCTTCTATATTATGAATGTCTAAGTGCGCTAGTTGGCATTTACTGTGAGTCATGAATTAAATTTGCTTCACTACAATGCTCACACACACACACACACACACACACACACACACACACACACACACACACACACACATCATGTGCACTGTTAATAAATCAGTTATCATACAGTAAGATGAAAAATGCTGCTTGTCATGTTAAACCTTCCACATAAAGAAATAAAAAAAAAATCATTCCTAATGGGAGGTTTTCTGTAAGGAGATGTTTATTTATGGAAGGAGTCTCCAGTGTCAGCGCTTTGAGTTAAAGCTGTAACTTTTCAGACAGGTTCGGGAAAGAGGAGTTTAATAAAAAGTAATAAAAAGGACAAGCGGTTTTGTTTTGTTTTGTTTTGTTAACTTGATGAAAGAGAAATAAAGAGAAGCTGTTAAATGTAACTAAAAGCGGATAAAAGTGTGACGTGTCGTACTTGAAAAAAAAATCGAACTGTTGACTAATTGTTGTGGTATAAAAGGAATAAAACCCTCCATGTTGTGCTGTCAGAGAAAAATAATCAGTATCGAGGTGGTAACAGTGACTTCATCACATCACCATGGCGATGATTAGTTTACTACAACGTCACCACACACGCTGTGTTTTTTTATTCCTTACATCGAGCCATACAGTGTTTCCTGTTCAAGGGCTTTGAAAAGGTGCTTAATCGTGTATTAAACCAGAATCTGAGGGTTCGATGGTGGAGGAATGTTGTCTGTTAGGGGTGCACTTAATTTTGGACATGATGATGTAATTAAAGGTGTGTGATTTCCTGCGTGCGCACTGTGGATGCCGATATTACGCTAATGTTACATCAGGAGTGGAACTTCTCTCCCATCCTCTTCTGCATGGACTGATTATGTGGTGACCTTCAATCCCAGAATCTCTCTCTCTCTCTCTCTCTCTTTCTCTCTCTCTCTCTCTCTCTCTCTCTCACACACACACACATTCTCTCGTCTCAATGTGAATATCATCGCCTGTGATGATCTTCTTCTTCTTCTTCTCCTTCATTTCAATTTTCTGTCGCGGCTCCGATTGCGTCTGAAGTCAGTGTTTGATCTGATGACATGTCTGATCCGCCGCCTCAGGTGTCTCCTTTATCCTCCTCGAGCCTTATTGCTTTTTGTTTTTATTTTTGCTTTGGTTTTTGTTCCAATACAACACACACTGCTCGACTTCCCCTCGCTTTTCCTGGAGCCACCCCTCCTGAGGTGACGCGACATGGATTAGACGAGGATTTGAGTCGATATACAGTACGATTTCTGAGTGAAGATGATCCGAGATGGCGAGGTTTCATTTTTCAGAATATGGAATAACACTGCTTAGAAATGAAAATGACGATTTCGAAAATATATCATTTGATTTCTCCTTGGGTTGAGGGGGTGGGGGTGGGGGCGGGGGTGGGGATGGTGGGGTGAGGCGGAGTTAGGGGTAAGCACCGTTGCCTCGCACCTTCAGCATTGGGGGTTCGAATCCCACCTGTTTGCATGTTCTCCCTGTGCTTCGGGGGTTTCCTCCGGGTACTCCGGTTTCCTCCCCCAGTCCAGAGATGTGTTTGTAGGCTGACTGGCTTTTCCATATTGTCTGTGGTGTGTCTGTGGTGTGTGTGTGTGTGTGTGTGTGATTGTGCCCTGTGATGGGTTGGCACCCCAACCAGGTTGCTCCCCGAGTTCCCTGAGACAGGCTCCAGGCTCTCCGTGACCCTGTGTAGGATAAGCGGTATGGAAAATGAATGGATGGATGGATCATTTCTTCAGAAACAATGTACAGAACAGCTGAGTAAACTTTACTAAGTAGCTAGCAAGCTAGTTAACTAGCAGGATAGACAGTTCACTAGATCATATTACTGCTCAAATGATTACTCCATGTCCTCCATCTGCACACTGAAGTAACGTTTACTTGCCGATGGCTAGTCAGCTAGCCAATTAAAGTTTGAAAGGAGTCGTGTGTGTAAATCCCTAAGGTTTCAGCTACATTGTTTTGGTCGAGTGTGTTCCTGTAAACTTCTCTCGGGAATCCGGTGTCGAGTCTCGTGTGTGACAAAGTGGATAATTACTTCCACATCTTGAATAAACTCCGGTTAAAACAGGGGAGGGCAGGTCCCGCCCCCTGGAAGCATGTTTATGGTCTGTGATTGACAGCTTGTGATGGCAGCAGCTGAGGAACGTTTTAGCACTTATAGGGCGCATCGTCCTCATTGGCGTCCTCTGTGTTTCGAATGGACAGGGATGTGACGTCTCTTAAATATGATTGGATGCTGTCATTCATTCCAGATCTCTAACTGACGGCTCCTCGTCTCCTCGGTGCCAGGTCCTTCAGCCTGTGACCTTCGTGTTGATCAAAGTCAGCCATTTTTATGGATGAACAAATTGTTAAAATGCACTCGGAAGACTCGAGGAAAGAAGCAATAGCAGGTTACTAGGTCAAGGATACACGGATGTTTCCTAAGCCTTTCGTATAAAGCCTCCACCTTTTCCAGAAAGTTCATGCTTCGAAGTGACGCTTCAGTGAACGTGTCTCATTTGTCCTGGATTCCGTGCCTCGGTTCTCAGCCTCACTCTCTGAGGAAACGAGGAAAGGAGGTAAGGAAAGCACGTTGCAGAATAGTGATGAAATGCCATTTCCTATTGGCTGGATGATCCTTACTGTCTCTGATCAATGAGAAGCTCTTCACAGTGTCTCACACATCCATTTCATCCCCTTTTTCTGGGATCTCCCAGTGCTGTAACTACAACATTTTTTATCCAATAAATGTTACAGTTAAAAACCTCTTAAATCTCCTACCTCTTTCTCTTTCAACCTCTCTCCCGTCTTGTCGCTCTTTCACCCCTCGTTTTCTCAGCCAACCGCCTCCCACCTGCTGGGCGCCATGAGAAAGGTGTGTTAGGAGAAAAGGAAAGAAAGGGGGAAGAAAAGAACAGATTTCTCACTCCTGTCTGTCAGTGACAGGAAGACGAGCGGCTTTTTCCAAGATAAGAACAGTCACTCTTTCTCTCGGTGTCTCTTTATCTCTTTGATTTTCTCGCTCTGTCTCTGCATGCCTCATCGATTCGGTTTGTTGATGTATTTTCTTTTGAGAGACGAAGTTTTGCCCCCTCGTTCCATTTTCTTTGCTTCTTAGCTGCTCCCGCCCGAATACATGATGCGTAGAAAGGAAACAAGGAGGCACTATTAAAGAAATGAAAAAACACACCTTGTCATATTGAGGAATCGAGGATACACGCATTTCCCCAATGAGGACCCCGGGTCGAGGAATCAAGGAGACATCGATTCGAGGGTTGCGATGCACCGAAGAAGTATCAGGGTGTCACGACGGTGCCTAAACCCGGATCTGAGCCCAGCATGCTACCTGTGGAGCCTTCACCAGTTACAGAAAGAGGTCACGATTCATCACCATGCAGGTGTAAACACTCCATCTTACCTATGCGTTCTCTGTGAAACGCAGCTAAAGCCAATAGCGTGCTAATTCTGTATGTTGATGTGTTTCCTTTTTAAACAGGAAGTCCGGACGAGACGTGTCAAGGAGTTTCTTTGCTTATCAGCCAGTTAGTCAAAAGAATTGCTCAATAATGGTGGCCGTTCGATTCTGTAACACAGACATGTTTCATAGGACGTCTGCTTTTGGCGAAACCTGCTGACGACGCCGGCGAGACCGATCCCGTGAGGATGCCCCGTGGACCCCACCTTCTCCAGCAGTCCACACTTATACTCTTTCCCACTGTCTAACACACAGAGTACCTGGTACAGGTGTGTTAGGAGGTGGGAAAGAACAGAAAAGTGGACTGTCTTGGGTGGATGTGGTCCACTGGGAGGCAGTAACCTGACGGCACACTGGGTTCAAATCAAGGCGGCACACGTCGGATCAAGTTTCTGAAATTGTGCGGAGGTTGAACCGATGTGTTCCAGTCGTAGGCTTTTGTATTTTAAGGAATTATTTGTTTGATGTTTGTGTTCGCTACGTAGCCTGGTACTAATAAACAACTAGTATTAATACACACACAGACAAGGAAGCAACACACACGGTCTGTTATCAGCAGAGACACAGGCTTGGTGGTTAGCCACAAAACTACACTAGCCAGGGGCGGGGGGGGGGGGGGGGGGGGATCCCAATGGATTTTTAAAAAATAATTAAATTTAATATTTTTTTTTGTTGTTTTTTGTGTGTGGGGGGGGGGGGGGGGGGGGTGGGGGGTGGGGGGGTGGGGGGGTTGGTGGGGGG
>CM074943.1:12948307-12960807 GCA_037576815.1 Pangasius larnaudii | reverse complement strand
GAATGAGACGCGTGCTAATTCGAATGCTAATGCTTCATTATAGCGACTCAATGAAATTTACAAAGAGAGATGTCTGATGACAGAGAACAGCCTCTCCTTTCTTCTCTTCTCCTCTCGTCTCTTCCTCTTTCTCTCACTCTTTCTGTCGTTAATGAGGTAACAGTAAATGTAGTAAGAGTAACTAACAGAGACACTGATAGGGAGACAGATTAGCAAAGAAAGATATCAGTATAAAGAGAGAGAGAGAGAGAGAGAGAGAGAGAGAGGGAGAGATTAGTAATGTTTGGCAAAATAGCAAAGAGATTAGCAGCGAGGTATACTTAGCAGAGAGAGAGAGAGAGAGAGAGAGAGAGAAAGACAGATGGAAATTAAAAGAGAGATTAGCAGAGAGAGAGAAATGATCAAAAATAACTTGGCACAGCGAAAGTAAACAAACACTGAGATTAGCAAAGAGACTGAAAGAGATTGTAAGCAGAAAGAGTCATATTAGCAAAGATAGCAAAAAAAAATTAGCAGAAAGGTCGTGAGGTGAAGAAGAAAAGAATAAATAAGTATTACAAACACAGTGAGATTAGCAAAGAGGGAAAACTACAGCAGAGAGAGAAAAACATGATCCAAAACAACCCCAAAAAACGAGTAACACAGTGACATTAAGCAGAAAAAGTCAGATTAGCAGAGAAAGATAGAGAGGCAGAGAGGGATTAGCAAGAAACACATGTTAGCAAAGAGATATTAGCAGAGAGATTAGCAAAGAAAACTATGCATACATAGAGAGATTAATAGAGAACAATCGATTAGCGGAAAGAGATATTAGCAGCGAGAGATTAACACAGAGAGAGAGAGAGAGAGAAAGAGAGAGAGAGTAATTTCTGAGATATTAGCACAGAGATAATAAGCGCAACGTTTGAGATTAGCAGCGAGATTATGAGGTTAGTAAGAAAACAAATATTAGCAAAGCAGGATAAACACAAAGGGATTAGCACGAAAAGATTAGCAGGAACACATATTAGCGAAGAGAGCAGAATTAGGAAAGAAATCTTAGCGGAGAAGAACGAGCATGAACACCAAGATCGATTAGCAGGAAGAGATGCTATCAGAGATGGACAGATGAAGCGAGAGACATTAGGTGAGAAAGAGATTAGCAAAAAAAAAAAAAGGGGGATATGATCAGAGATGGATATTGTTTGAAGAAGAGCCAGGAAATAGAGACCGACGTTAGCAAAGAGAGACGATCAGGATGAGCGAGATTAGCTGACAGACTTAGCATATAGATGCTATCACACGGAGAGATTACCGAAAGAACGACGGAGAAAGATTAGCATAGATATAGAAATGATGGATTAGCGGAAGACAGATTAGCAAAGTGAGGCGGCCAGTTTATTAGGAACAGCTGCTGGTTATCCAATGAGCCAATCACGTGGCAGATACAGGTCCAGAGCATTAAGCTAACGTCCACAGCTAACATGATAAAATCAGGATGTGATGTCAGAGGCTACGGTGCCTCACACAGACACTCTTTACGACCGTGTTGAGCAGAAAAGCATCTCAGAACGAGCTGCAACAGCAGAAGCCCCTTCCTGTGGCGGAGGTACAGTTTTAACAGGTGTGTGTTACAGACTTCTCACATCATCCGATGTCCTTCAGTATATTTACCCAGCGTTTACACACACACACACACACACACACACACACACACACACACACACACACACACACACACAGCTGGTCTATTATTCAGGGTTATATCCGCTGTCTGGATTAACGCTCGTATAGGCGTCAGCTGCAGGTCACACGCTCACGTTTACGATCTGTTTAACGAGCTGCTTTAATATCTCCGTAAATCGCTTTCATTTAAATGAGCGCCGTTCGCCCAAGCGCGTCGCGATAACACTTTTATTTTATTTTTATTTAAGATCCACGCCAGCTCCCGGCTCGTGTTAATAACTCCACAAACTTTTACGACGAGGATGAGGAGCAGCTGATGCCACGCTGCTGATGTCGACTCACGTTTTTTTTCACGTCAAAAAAAAAAAAAATAAAAAAAATAAAAAATTTGAGTCAAATTTGAATTGAGCAGAAAGACTCGCATGTAAAAATGACTGAGTTTAAAAATGAAATCCTACACACACACACGCACGCACGCACACACACACACACACACACACACACACACAGGAAAGAGAATAGGACGTGTTCAAACAGCATTCACTCCGGGGAAGAGCTGCTAAGGGAACAATAAGATGAGGAGCAGAGATACTCTCTGCTGGGGATGTGTGTGTGTGTGTGTGTGTGTGTGTGTGTGTGTGTGTGTGTGTGTGAGTGGACAAGCTTAAGCTGATGGTTCTTTATTTGGGAGAGAGAGAGGCATGAAAGTAAAGATAAGGAAAGTAAAGTAAAAAGAAAGAAAGAAAGAAAGAAGAGTAGAGGAGCAAGAGAAAAAATAAAGTTCATGTAAGACAGAAAGAAAGAGAGAAAGAAAGAAACTAAAGTGAAATAATGAGAAGAAATAAGGAGAAAAAAATTCAGAAAAAATAAAGTTATATAAAGAACTAGGGAAACAAAAATGAAACAAGTGGAAAGAAAGAAAGAAAGAAAGAAAGAAAGAAAGAAAGAAGAGACAGAAAGAAACTAAAGCAGAATTTAAAAAAGAACCAAGGAGGAAACAGAAGAAAAAAGTAAAATAAAGTGAATAGAAATAAAAAATAAACTGAAATAAAGCAACAAAACAACGAAAAAAATTAAACAACTGAAAAGAAAGAAAGAAAGAAAGTAAAAGGGTAAGAAAAAAGAGATGATCACAAGAGACAGAAGAAACTTGTGAAAAAAATGGAAAAAGGAGGAAAAATAAATAAAGAAAGAAAGAAAGAAAGAAAGCACAGAAAGGGGCAGAAGCTCTTTAACGGTGTTGGAGACACAGAATGTGAGGCGTTTCGGTGTTTGATGATGAAATGAAAACGGATCTTGCTAACCGACTCTCACTCGTTCATCACGCGCGCTGGCGTCAGCAGAAGTGACGGCGTCCTGCAGTCAGAAAGCGATAAATATTTCATGAGGCATCTGCGGTCAGCTCGGCTTTTATCGGCGGTTACTGTTTCACTAATCATAATCCATAAAGCCATCATTTCAAACCGCCGGTTATTGACCGGTCACATGATCATCCTTTAAGAAGCTCAGAGCATGGGCTTTAAACTGTGTGTGTGTGTGTGTGTGAGTACTGGGAGGAGAACAGACTGACAGTAATAGAGTGAGAGAGCAGACTCTGGGTTCATGCAGGTGTACCGTACCGCAGTGGTACAAGGCCATTTGGTTCATTTTGTTGTGCATGAGGCAGTTTTTCTCTGGTCTCTACGGTGACGGAGAGAAGCACAGCAGCACGGAATTACCACAATGTGACAAATTTTAGGGAAAAGACAAAGGAAGTATTACCTGCTCTCCCATAACCTCTGACCACGCCCACCCACTCTCAAAGATACCCTGACCACGCCCACCCACTCTCAAAGATACCCTGACCACGCCCACCCACACTTACAGATACTCTGCCCACGCCCACCCACACTTACAGATACTCTGACCATGCCCACCCACTCTCAAAGATACTCTGACCACTCCCACTTACACCTACAGATACTCTGACCACTCCCACTTACACCTACAGATACTCTGACCACGCCCACCCACCCTGTGCTCTGGCACAGAACGTCAGATCACTTCCTCCCACTTGCCAAGAGCCTTTGTCTACTCCCACCTGCTCCTCCTGAACCTTTGATCACAGCCCCCAGAATTATCATACCCTCAGAACCTCTGACTGCACCCTCAGAACCTCTGACTACAATCTCAGAACCTCTGACTACACCCTCAGAACATCTGACTACACCATCAGAACATCTGACTACAATCTCAGAACCTCTGACTACACCCTCAGAACATCTGACTACACTATCAGAACCTCTGACTACACCCTCAGAACCTCTGACTACACCCTCAGAACCTCTGACTACACCCTCAGAACCTCTGACTACACCCTCAGTACCCCCTGACTACACCCTCAGAACCTCTGATCACACCCCCAGGACCTATTACCTCACCCTCAGAACCTCTGACCACTGCCACCATCTCTGCAAGAACCTCACTTGAAAGAGAAAAAGCCAGAGACAAGCAAAGAGGAACTCGTTTTCAGGAATCAGTTAACTTTGCTTCGTGATGAGTTCATCTGAGTGAATTTCAGCCCTGCACATTCAGAAACCTTGGAAACAAGAGCCAGTAGTGGTTACTACCTTCTGGCTATCTTTCTTTGTCTGGCTATCATTCTACCCTTCTTCTGCTTTCTGCCTCTCTTTAGACTAAAAACATCCTGCAGCTGCATCATTTTTGGTTGGGTCTCGTGGGATTTCTGTCCTCCAGTGCAATCTGTTGTCATACTCGTTCTTTTCCCGTACCTGCCGTAGTTTCTTTCCTCATGGGAGGGGCCCAGAACTCCCGGCTTGTTATCCAAAACACAGGTAGCGGAGAGGATCAGACTGGATATGACGGTGAAACTGTTGCTGGAATAGCTGAGGCTTATTCTCCATCCCACACATCTCCCAATCTCGAGTCCTCAGCAACAGAGCAAATCTGGCCCACCACTATACATATGGAAGTTGCCTTTCATCTTTGTGTGTGTGTGTGTGTGTGTGTGTGTGTGTGTGTGTGTGTGTGTGTGTGTGTGTCCTCAGGCCTCCCTCATGTATTCAGTGTTTATATTGGCTCAGACTATGGCTGGTCCGTTTGCTTGGAGTGGTTTTCCATTCTAACAGAAAATAAGAAATTGAGTGTGTGTGTGTGTGTGTGTGTGTGTGTGTATCTTGCTGCCATGCCAAATAAACAGCTAGATAGAGGCGAGGCAAAGCAAAGCTGCCAGCAGATGTATCACAGCAGAACAGAGAGAGACATAAAGAGAGTGAGACAATGTGTGTGTGTGTGTGTGTGTGTGTGTGTGAGAGAGAGAGAAAGAGAGAGAGAGAGAGAGATGGGACATAATATCTGTGCGTCTGTCTCATGATACTGATGATGGCATGTTGAAGTGGAGTGTGAGAGGATATTTAAAGCTCCACCGTCATTCACAGATTGAATGACACACACACACACACACATACACACACACACACACAATACAAATTGTGCTTCATCTTTATATTTATACTATATAAATACATATGAAGAAATTCCAGGACGAAAGAGAGAGAAGAGATAAATACGACGATTCTATCCACCATGTGTACGTGAGTTATTTCAGTGTATATTTAAGTGTAATATTAATATTCTCAGTACTGTGTGTGTGGGCGTGGCCTAATATGCTAATAGACACGCTTGATTAACAGCCCTCTATCCTGCAACATCGCTCAAGCACACACGAACACATTTATGGAAGGAGTCTCCAGTGTCAGTGCTTTGTAACAGTCGGAGGTAAAGCTGCAACTTTTCCCACATCTTCAGGAAAGAGGAGTTTACGCTTTGTTTCGTTTTCGTGTGTTTTTGTCTAATTAACTTCGAGAGAGAGAGAGAGAGAGATATAAAGAGACCGTTTGTAGCTGCTATAACGTAAGTGAGAACAGGAACTTGTCTCAGTGACATTCCACACCATTAAATGTAACAATAAATGGATAAAACATTATGCCATCTTGTGACTCCTCTTAATATTCTAATATTTACTGTAACAGCAGCTGATGAAACCACGCTTCATGTTTTCCGTGTGACATTTTTGCTTAGAATTGGCAAGTCGCTCAGATGGAAACATGTCCTCGGATTTTCCCGCAGCTGAGAAAGATCTTGGCAGCTCTGGTGGGGGTTCGAGCAGCTTGTCACTTCATCGCGCCTGCGATTTGACAGGTGAGATCTTTAGACTGGCTCGGAGATGAAAGCGGCCAGTGTGTTTGGCAAGAAGCAACGTATTGAGAGGGTGAAGAAACAGAGCTTGTTAACTCGATCTGCTCTTCCGCGGTGATACGACGCTTTTCTTTTCCGTGATTGACAAAGTCGTAGCCAGACTGAGGCAAGAGGAAAGACTACGACCTTGAAAGACGACTCTCCTTCCTCTTCTTCAGTCTTCTTCAGCAGTGCTGTCCCTTTCCTCGACTGATTAGCACACTCATGGTCTTCTCTTTATCACGTTAAGGGCTTTTTAATAGCGCTGTTCAGTCGCGATGGCTTTGCTTCTCATTATTTCCACCAGTGTCTGTGCTGAGTCGCTGCTTCGTTACCTCTGAAACTGTCCCAAAAAAAGCCTTGCTTTATATGACCATACTCAGGGAGCAGAACTGAGGAGTGTGCACATGGGCGTGGCCTAATATTCTAATAAGCATGCTTGATTGACAGCCCTCTGCACTGCATGGATGCATTTCGTACGGAATGAATTGTCGTCTCCGGAATTTAATTTTTTCGCAGAAAGATGTCTGATTTGTAGCGGTCGGTTTGGTATACATTCGGTATCGAGCTCGGCTTTATGTCACATTAGCCTGGTGCTAGTAGTGAAACTAGGGCAATTAGCAATAACAATAGGACACACCCACTAGCTAAAGAGGCTCTACATGGAACCTTTCTGTTCAGATTTATAGAGTAGGCTGTGCTAGGTTGCTAGGTTGCTAGGTTAGCCCTCTTGCGCTAGTTGGCTTTTGCTTGCTAGTTAGCTTTTACTAGATATTTAATGGCAAGTCGAGATCGCTTAAGCGTGAACACATGGTTTTGATGAGTGTTATACAAGGCAAGACATTCAGCCTTGTCATTGGTGAGCATGAGGTTCGAGCTAGCCTTATGCAATGCTAGCCCAGCAGCTTTACAGGTAGAAATTAGAATGTGACGAGTCACTCAGACTGCATCAAGCGATCAAATGATTAATCTCGTTACAGGTTCCCCAGGGTACTTACGACGATTTGCGTCATTTGCTTATACATACGTTAATGTTAAATACACCGGTATCAATCCAGAATTCATGATAATATTGTTTCGATGCAGATGCTCAGTATCGGGTCGGTGCGTCCCTCGTGTCTCGGGTTTTTCACCTCCTCGGTAACGGAGAAGCAGAGCTAACCCCAGAGCTTGTGTTCATTTTTAATAACCTCACACAATTCTGCGGCTCAGATGAGTCACAGGCTGACATGTTTGAAGACCTGACAACTTTCCTCAAGAGGGGGAAAAAGGTTAAGGGGCAGTGTGTGTGTGTGGGCGTGTATCTCTCTCTCTCTCTCTCTCTCGCTCTCTCTCTCTCAGAGACAGACACACACTGAGGTTCACACAATCCACCCCAGGATTTTATTGTCCATTTCAGTGGCTCTCCAGACGTCGTGTTCAGATGAGTGCAGTTTTATTCCTTTGGCAGGAGCTTTTAGTGTCAGATCCAAGAGGATGAAGGATACAGATAAGGTGTGATTTAAACTCACACCCTGCTGGTCAATAGCACAAAATTTGAACTGTCAAGATAGACAGGTAGGGTTGCAAGAAAAACAACCTTTCCCTGCAACTGAATATAGGTAGCTAGATACACACAGTTGTAGCTATAGAGCTATGGAGATATACATAGTTATAAACAGATCAACAGACACATGACCGCCAGCGAGATCTTGGACTCTGTGCAGCTCTCTTTGTTTTGTACGTGGGCTGGATCACTGACGGACATCTCCAGTTCTTTAGAATTGTTAAAAAAGTTTGTGCAAAAAGTTTTGCCTCATATATTTTCTGATTTCCGTGAACGTAATGATGTGTAGCGCTGTATCATTTACATGAGAAGTATACACTTATATAACATAATGGGCCAACTCTGCCAGGTCAGTGAGACATCCACACAACCTACTGCTTTACTAAATATAGTACGGCATAATGCACTCGTGTGTGTCTGTTTGTGTGTGTGTGTGTGTGTGTGTGTGTGTGTGAATACTTAACTCTGATAGGAATGTAATGCTCTGGAAAAACAAGAGAGAAACACTGTAGGAAAAGTCCTGAACACAGGCAATCGAGCGAATTGTGGGTTGCCATAGAAATTAGAGAGCAAGGAGGGAGAGAAAGGGAGTGTGTGTGCATGGGAGGAGGGAGAGGGGGTTACCCATAGCAACAGAAGCTTTAAAATAGCAGTGCAATTGCCTGCTCGGGCTGCTGAAGGTGCTGCACATCTGCGCGCCTCTTCTTCATCAGGTCCCCCCACAACAACAAAAAATCTGTCTCCTTCAGTCGGGCACTCTATCTTCGTCTGGTTAATTCTTTCAGCCTTGTTACTATCACGATTCGTTGGAGATCCTACCTGCTGAACCAAGAATTCCCTTACCTCCAAATCCAGATGTCCTACCAATAACCAGAACGTTCCTCCTCAATCCAGATACCAAGATACCAAGACATCTGTTCTCCATCCCAGAAGGTCCTCCCATAACCCATTTTCCTCCAATCCTTATCACTCTGATGGCCTTCAAGATCACAATCAAGATAACGTACCTCGCCAAATAAAATGATCCTCTTTTAATACATACGGCCCTGTTTCCCAACTCCTGTGCCCCATCCTCTTCCAAACTCATTTGTATTGTCCCCAACTAACCAACCCCCCCCCGTAGATTCCCTACTAACAATCAGGATGCCTCTCCTGCAACTAAAATCCCAATCTTATCCACAAAGGGCAGTGTACCTGCTGTTTTTTCTTCTTCCCCAAAACGACTTATAATTTGGATAGTTGAGCAAGTTGTGCTCAAGAATGGCCATACTGGGATTGGAGCTCACAACCTTCTGATGATCAGTAACCCAATGCCTTAAACATTAAGCCACCTCCAGCCAACATCTGAATAAGTTGGACATTGACAAGGGCAGCCAGATGAAAGCCATCACACAATTACACAAAATTCATTTCATTGAATTGAATTGAATAGAGTTGGAAGAAAAGCTACAGCTGCCCTCTCGACAACGCAGCCCTCACCTATTCCACCACTTTCATGAGCTGAGTCATGTAAATGATCAGGATTCTGAAACCGTAAGACGTAGGGTAATGGAGAGTGTGTTTCTTGTTTTCTTCCCCATCCTGAGGCACTGAGATGTGAATGGTGTTGTCACGCTCCTACAGAGCCATATTCACACTGTAGCAGCAGAACGACTTGGCTGGGAGACTTATTAGTGTGCATGCCGAGCCTCTCTTCACATTAAGAAAGAGGGAGAGGGGGATTGCATGAAGTCCATTTGAGAAAAGAAGTGGAAAGTGAAGTAGCCAATGAAGCATGATTTCACACATACTGCTGCCTATGAACAAATGGAGAGGAATGGAGGATTTGTGCATGCACATGGCAACCTTCTAACCCTCTCACTCTCTTTCTTGTAGGAATACTGATGACTGCGACTCTAAGCAGCCCTTGTTTGAGATGCTGGTGCTCCCTCTCTCCTTTAACTCACAATTTACTCAAATTGTTTCTCTCTCTCTCTCTCTCTCTCTCTCTCTCTCTCTAAGATTCTTATTCTCTCAGTATTGGGTGTGTCCCAGCAGGGGGTCCTGATTACTAGGACGCCAGCTGTGACAAGGCATAAATATAAACCTGTAACAAACTCGGAATGTCTTCGTGTATTATCGATCTGTTGGAGGTTTATTGGGTTTATTGATGCCCGTCATTGGTGCTGGAGAAACTCCGTGTATGTGTGAGGGACATAAAATCTGGTCTACTCTGCCGGATCCTCAACTTTGTATTGATTATTGTCTGGCGTACATTTTGGCCTAATCAATTTGATTGCTCTATAAAGTCCCTGGTTATGGCTGCTTGGATCTCAGCCTTTCGTGGTTTTCCAGGCGTGTTCTTTTCTTTTTCCATTTGCAATGGAATAAAAAAAAGTGACGAAAGCAAAAGAGAAACAACAACACTGATGATAAACTTCACTATGGAATAGAAATCAAAGACATTAAAAAAAGTTGGTGGCAAAAATCATGTAAATCATGTACATAAAGAGAGATAAAATTCTGTCTGACTGTCCCTGGCATTCCCTGTAGGCTCCATCTCCATCACCACCCCATCCCTATATGCTCCATCTCCATCACCACTCCATCCCAGTAGGCTCTATCTCCATCATCACTCCATCCCTGTAGGCTCCATTTCCATCACCACCCCATCCCTGTAGGCTCCATCTCCATCACCACTCCATCCCTGTAGACTCTATCTCCATCACCACTCCATCCCTGTAGGCTCCATCTCCATCATCACCCCATCTCTGTAGGCTCCATTTCCATCACCACCCCATCCCTGTAGGCTCCATCTCCATCACCACCCCATCCCTGTAGGCTCCATCCCCATCCCCAAAGCCTCCAACCCCACAGGCTCCAACTCCATCCCATTCCTATAGGTCCCATCTCCACCCTAGCCTTGTAGGCCCCATCAGGCCTCTTATCAATTTCCACCCCATTGCCTTAGGCCCAATCTCACCCCATCCCTGTAGACCCCATCTCCACTCCATCTCTCAGTATGTTCCCTTTGCTACCTTCTGCTACTTCAACCTCACCTTATCTCTCTGCAAGCTCCATCTCCATCTCCATCCTATCCTCACCAGCCCGTTCTCCCCACAGGCCCTGAATCCATCTTCACCCTATTCCACATTGTCTCGCTATTAATCTCTTTGCTCCTGCAAAAGATTTAACATATATTTGTTCATAACGAGGCCCGTTGTTTGTTGACACACGTGTTTGTTGACACACTTTTTGGACAGTTTAAAGGAAAACACGTCTAGTTTTATTTTTTCACTATGTGCATGTTGTTTGAACTTTTATGAATTCATTACAGAGGGAGCAGATACATATGTGCGATTATTGGGCACCAATTTATAAATGCGTTAGCAGAGTTTTGATTGTGGTTGTGGTGGTGAATTAGCTGAACAGTAGATTTAATGTAATTCTTTCATTTCGCTACTCTTCCTCACACACCCCTCTCTCTCACTTGCACTCATTACCCGCAGTGACTGACCCCCACAGCACACATAGCCAAGGCCACCCAGAGTCAATAAACCTTCATTTGGAATAGTTAATAGCTATGAACTGTGTGCAATTTGCCTTTCAATTGCTATCTGCGTACATTTATTCACTCGCTAATTACTCGTTAAGTAATAACGATGAGCTCTCAAGCACACTGTGTCTGCAGGCCAGCAGTGGCGCTCATGTTCCGCATCCAAACTGCCGCTGGCTGAGGGCTTTATTGGTTTGTGTATTTATTTACTCAACTGGTAATGATGTTCCAGGAGAGAATAACTAACAGCTCAGAGAAAGAGAGAAAGAGTGAGACGATGCACTCGTTCCTTTTCTGAATAACTTTTCATGGCCATCATATTTTTCTCTCTGGGGAATTTGCATAATATTTCAAGTGTTTGCATTTGTTGGCTTCACTGTAAATTGGAAGAGGAGAAGACAGAAAACTGAGCTTCTGACAGGGCAAGCAGTGTGTGTGTGTGTGTGTGTGTGTGTGTGTGTGTGTGTGTGTGTGTGTGTGCACGCATCTGTTTATGCAGTTTGTGTATCTGCATTTAAGTCAAGCCTGGTGTATGTTGGAGAAACAGCTCTTCCATGCATGTGTGTTTATATATATATATATATATATATATACAGTGTGTGTGTGTGTGTGTGTGTGTGTGTGTGTGTGTGTGTGCTCACACAGTCAAAAATAAACATCCCGACCAAACGCAGTACACCATTGCAGAGAGAAGCCACGCAAGCCCTATCGCCAGCCCCATGTGCAAATGTCTAACAAAAAATGTAAAATAGAATAAACAATGTAAGGAAGAAATATCACTAATTAAAATAAAAAATAAAACACACATTTAATAGAATAGAATAGATTTTATCCAATAAGATTATGACAGTAAAATATGTTATGTACATAATCATAATGGAGGTTTTATTGTAGATTAGAACCACATAGATTAGAGTGTAACAGAACAAGGCCAGATAGGATAGAACATGATAGAATAGAAAAGAATTATATAATAAAGACTTCTGAAGCAAATAGATAAGAATATAATAGTATTGAGTGTAATGAAATGAACAGAATAGAGTGGAATAGAGTGGAATAGAGTAGGTTATGATATTTAGTGGTGGTGGAAGAGGAAAGAGTGGAACATACAGATCATAAAACTTGTAAAACTTATAAAACTTTTCATGCAGAATAGAATAGAATAGAAAATGTGCTAATGTCCAGTGACAGTAAAATAGAATAAAGTAGCACATAGTAATATTTTACAACCAAATTCATCAACATATAATAGAACAGAACTTTAGAATTGAATAGAATTGAATGGAATTCTATTAAAGAATTACAGTTAAATGCCTCACAGAGTTAACAGTTCCTGAGTAAACACTTTTGTTTTGTTTTTTAGTCGTTCCCCTAAAAAAAAGTCCCCTAAAAAAGTTTTAAGTCGTTACAGGAGAGGGAGAGCGAGAGAGAGAGAGAGAGGGAGAGAGAGAGAAAGAGAGAGAGAGAGAGAGAGAGAGAGAGAGAGAGAGAGAGAGAGAGAGAGAGAGAGAGAGAGAG
>CM074943.1:12933375-12946956 GCA_037576815.1 Pangasius larnaudii | reverse complement strand
CTCTCTCTCTGTGTGTGTGTGTGTGTGTGTGTGTGTGTGTGTGTGTGTGTGTGTGTGTGTGTGTGTGTGTGTGTGTACTAGTATATGAGCAAGGATTAGCTCATTACTGTAGCATTTCCCAGAATGCTGTGGGGCAGAGGTCGTTAGCAGCCTGGCCTGCCTTCAGCTTGTCATGGCCTCTGGCACTCATTCTGTCAGGATGTACGCCAAAAATTAAGTGTGTGTGTGTGTGTGTGTTTCATTTTATTTTTGCTCCATTGCTTATCCGAATGTTTCTCCCTCTTGCTCTTTCACACACACGCACACACACACACACACACACACACACACACACTCCGAGGTGGCTTTGACAGTGCGCCGTGATTATGAAGCGGCTGTGTGGAAACACACTGGAAGTGGAAACATTCAAACACACACACACACACACTTATTATCTCTCCCGCTGTTCCTCTTTGTGATGTCTTCCGCTTTACAGCTGAATGTTTCAGGGTCAGTCGTCCACTTTACATTTTATTCGACAACGTCTGAACACTCCGTCCTGCTGGGAAAACAATTTAAACTCAAACACAGATCACAGAGCGGAAATCGAACTTTCCCAATCAAATATTTTTATATTTATTACACAAATAAATCTTAATGTAAACAATTTCACGTGTCCATTAAGACATTACGAACTTTTATTCTGAACTTCAGCTCTTATTCAAGAGCTTCAGCTCATCCGGTTAACACGTTGCTGTTTTAGAGGTTTGCTAATGAATTATTTACAGTCAAATAATATGTAGTTCACTAGCTTCGAAATCTTATTAATATTCGTTATTAACATCACTAATTAATTAATTTAAATCTAAGTTTTGCTTCTTTGTTTTATTACTTATTAAAGTATCAAATAAAACCTTTATTATAAAGTTTTTAATAAAGTTCTTCATATAAATTTTCATCTTTTAACCTCGTGTTCAGTTCAATATTTATTTTAATGTCACACAATATACAAATTTATTTGAAATATTTATATTTTATAGATTACAATAATTTATCTTTGTACTTCATACAATAATTCCTCTAATTAAAGAACATGAAGAAAGACGTACTTTTTATCCATTTGTAGTTACATGTAATGTTGTGGAATGGCTCGGCTGAAAGTTAGAGTGAAAAGCTAAATGTGTGTGTGTGTGTGTGTGTGTGTGTGTGTGTGTGTGTGTTTGTGTGTGTTCATATTCATATTCAGTTTAATATTTAATTTAATTTCACACAATATACAAATGTAATTTATACCATTATCAATTATTTACATCTATAATTTATTCCATAATTCCTCATTAACTGATCATTAATTATTAATTAACTACTTATTACTTGCTTATTAATTGTAAGTAAAGCATATTATTGTAATTTAAATGAAAGTCTTATTAAAGGTCCGATGTTTCTAGATTATTTCCTACAACAGTTTTACATGAGACTATAAAACATTGTTGTTTTTTCTTAAGGTTATAAACATTTTCTTAGTTTAAGGCTAATTAACGTTACGATTTCCATAAAGTGTAAAATCCTACTGTAATTTTCAGTTATTGAGTTATTTCCGTTATTATAGCAGCTGATGTTTCTGTTGTAGAAATATAAATGGTGTAATAATTGTTACAGCCGAAGCTTCATAAAACCCTTTCGGATACTTTACTGAGTGTTTTGATTGTAGTTTCATTCTCCGTTAGCTGCAGTCTGGGAGATTGCCAGAGACTCGTAACGTAAAAAGCTCGCTCTTCTGTTTAACAACACTTTTTGGGAAACTAAGCGACTAACCACTGAGAAAACATGTAAAGTGGCGAAGGAAGGAAAACGAGCTCGTCAGGAAATCCAAGTCCGAATCCATTTGAGTGCTTGATGTGACTAGCTGTGACGAGTCCCGTCTCTCGGAGCACAGCGTGGTACTCGGTGTGGAGAAAGCTGCTAGCGCTTGTTCTCTGTCCTCAGTGTCCTTTCGTTTTCGTTTTGTCATGTTGTAATTATTATCGTGGCAAAAAAAAAAACACTTTAGCAAAGAACGGCGACTTTATTAAGGCCACATTTGAGTACAAAAGAACGAGTCAGTGTTTTTGAAACTTCATTTTTGTATTCATTATTTCCACATGTTTAATGATAACATCTGAACAAAAAAGTTCTAAAGATAGATAAAGTGCTAAAGTGCTAAAGAAAGCTACTCATAAAGATCTCATCCCTGGCCAGATCCACATGGGAAAAGTTCAATAATTATTGTTGTGGCACAAAAACTCCAAAAAAACCAAAACACTTTAGTAACCAACAGCGACTTTATTAAGGCCACATTTGAGTACAAAAGAACGAGTCGGTGTTTTTGAAACTTCATTTTTGTATTCATTATTTCCACATGTTTAATGACAACATCTGAAGTTCTAAAGAAGATAAAAATAAAGTTCTAAAGTGCTAAAGAAAGCTACTCATAAAGATCGCTCAGTAATGACATCATCTTTTAATGCCAAACAAATAAAATAATAACAATTAAAATAATTAAAATGATAATAAATAATCAAGCTGTACTCTGTAAACAATAGTAAATGACATCCTGGAAATGTGAAGCTTATTATTATATTTTTAAATTTAATTTTAGTGAATTTGTAGCCGGAAAGCATGAGGTGTACCTCAAGGGTCTCTTCTTGGGCCGCTTTTATTTTTATTTTTAATTATATATTCCTATAAACACGAGGTCAGTTTCCATAGTTATGTAATGTATGCATATTCTATGGTAGGGTATGCACAGAGAGAGGAGGATTCTGGGTAATTCCTTGAGAATCATGCTTCATTATTGAATCATTATTGTTTTAAGTTTAAACAAACAGAACGTAATTGAACAAATATAGCTAAATAATTGAAAAGGGATTACTACAGTTGTTTTTGTTTTGCCACGTGCAGTTGTTCTGATTCTAGTCCTATCTTTGTTATCACGTTGTGTTCACCTGTTTCAGATCAGCCTGCGATTAGTCTTGTCGACTGTGGATCAGTTTTCCTGTGTTTAGTCCTAGAATATGGATTAGCCTCGTGTGATTTTTTCCTCCCATGTACTTTGACGATGATTTCTGTATTTGCTGAAATAGAGCAAGTACTGAGTTTACGCTAGATTGTTAGTTGACTTGGTTACCTTCCAAATCTCATAGCTCACACTTTCAATACAAACAGAGCATCTAGCTACGTACGATTGTACGCTAAACGCGTTGTTACGTAAAGCAAAGCTGGCTAAAGGCTCGGCTGTATCTCAACCATCCAGGGACCTGGAGAGAGCGTTATTCCATGGAAAATGTTCCAACTGATCGGAAGTCAAACTGAGGTTGATTGCACCGTCACCTCCTACAGGAATTATGTTAATGGATGCGTTTAACTTGCTTTCTTGTAGCTATTGAGACAGCATGGAGTTTTTCTGCTTGCAGTTTCAAAGTTCGAATCCTTTTTGTTTAGCAATAAAAATTAAACTATTACCATATGACAAGCATAATGAACAAAAATAAAAAAAAATGACAAACATGCCTTCTTCAGAACCTCTTCTTCTTCATCATCTTCTTCTTCTTCATCTTCTTCTTCTTCTTCTCTAAAGATTTCCTCTTATATAAGGATGAATTCAAGCAGTAAGTGCTGTTCTCTTCAGTAATAAATGTAGAGGTAGTCATAATCACTCATAATGTAGCAGGGATCGTCTCTCGGACAAGGTTATGGGGACATTTTTGTAAGAATAGTCCAAGAAAAAGCACTTCTGAAGCTGTAAAACGACTTCCTCCTCAAAAAAAATATGCAGACAGAATTCCTTTGGTGCTCAAATCATCAGCCAATAAATAAAACAGAGGCTAAAAATTCCCACCGGGCGACCCAGAGACGAGTTCCCATTTTAAATAACCTCCACTAATCTCTTACAGACGGTATGAAAAAAACGGAAGAGGTGCTCATTAGGTGTAATAAACGCCGTAAATAACTGCAGCTCTGTTGTTTAAGATGCAAACGTATGAAACATAACAGTAAAACACAATCGAGAGGAAAACCAAGAGATGTGGAATACTTACAGAAAAGTTTCATTTCAGAAGCTTCACTCTGAGAATTTCGCAGTGTGCCTAAGGTAAAATGATATATATATATATTTTATATTATGATATATTTTATATATATCATATTTTTGATTTTTCTTTTGTCAGGTTGCTTTGTGCGATGAAATACGTCCATCCGAAATATCCAGACTAGCTAACTGGTTATAGTTAAACTACTAACTGCAGGGAAAGTTCTTTAACTTCATTCATTTCAGACATGTTCCTTATATTTAATAATATTTAATGTAACTATATATATATGTAGTTAATCTTTATATTTAAAAATATCTGAACAAAATATTGCCCTTTTTCTAACCTTAAATAAATACCGCTAGCATAGCAATCACATCGTCACTGTTTTAAATTTTAACCCTTAAATGTGAGCCTTATTATACATATTTTTATATAATCTTTCTGTAAAGTCATAACCGAAAAGCATGAGGTGTACCTCAAGGCTCGCTTCTTGGGCCGCTCTTATTTTTCTGTTTTTATGGCACTCGTCTTTTTATTATTTTATTTAAAAAAAAAAAAAACATGAGATCATCAAACTTCTATAGTTATTCTATGCACGCATGTGTTATGGTATGGTCTGCGCAGAGAGAGGAGGATTCTGGGTAATTTCTTGAGTTTGTGCTGGATGGGTATTTTTAAGCTGAGCATGCTCTGTTAACAATCACTTGATGTTTTATTATTATTATTATTATTATTATTATTATTATTATTATTATTATTATTATAAACAGACAAGATCCACTAAATATGATCCTTATTAGTTTTACTTCTTAATCATTTTGGTGGTGTACCTCAAGAGTCTCTCCTTGAGCCACTTTTACTTTGCGTCTATATTTTGCCACTTTGATTTATCATCATTATTATTATTTTTTTAAATCAGTGAATATGAGGTCATCTTCCACAGCTATGCAGATAACACACAACTTTATACTAATTATTATTTCTGTTAAACGAATGACAACTTCTTGAAAATGAACAAAAACTAAAAGCTAATAAGTAGAATAATCATTCTGGGAATTTCTATGAAATCTGTCTTCACGTGACGTGAGTGTGACTCTTTTTTTTTTTTTGCCCACTACATGAACGATGCTATATAAATACACTCATATTGTCTGTTAATGTCCATCAAGTCTTCACTATTTAAATCCCATTAACCACAGAACACTTCATCTCTGCCAAGGACAAAACCCTCTCTCCGTGTGGTCATCATTTATCGATGACAATTAATCAATACTGTAATGGTGTCATATCAAGGATAGAAACAGCACGACGCCTCCACCCTGCTATTGTAATCGCTATATTCTTCCACGCTGCGTTTTTTCCATCTCTCGTTCTTGCCGTTCCTCGCGTATCGATTTGCCGCTGTCATCTAATTGCTCTCTTGACAGGACAACAATATGGCGCCGTGATTGCCTCTCCCTCATCATACTGAAGAATTACGGTCACGTTCGGGCGAGCACACACACTCACACACACTCACACACGCTCACACACACTCATACACACTCACACACACACACACATTCATACACACTCACACACACACTCACACACACTGAGTTTCTGTACAGAGTTTTCACTCATTGATAGGAAATGATTAATTTGCTGCGACTGTGAGCAGCAGTGGATTTCTACACTAAATATATATCTATATATAGAAAGAGAAGAGGATTGTGGGTAATTCCTTAGGGACTGAGAAGTCAGGTTTGTGGCTGACGGATGTTTTTCACGAGAGCACTTCAGCCTTAGGCGAGAGAATGAGACTCCATGCTGCAGGTTGCAGACGAGGGTTCGGCCATTTTTGGCTCAGATTCATGTCTGGCCAGATGCACATGGGAAAAGTTCAGTAATTATTGTTGTGGCACAAAAACTCCAAAAAAACCAAAACACTTTAGTAACCAACAGCGACTTTATTAAGGCCACATTTGAGTACAAAAGAATGAGTCAGTGTTTTTGAAACTTCATTTTTGTATTCATTATTTCCACATGTTTAATGACAACATCTGAAGTTCTAAAGAAGACAAAAATAAAGTTCTAAAGTGCTAAAGAAAGCTACTCATATAGATCGCTCGCATAACAGTCATGACATCATCGTTTTTTTTAGGGGTTGCCAAACAAATAAAATAATAATTCAACTCTGTAAACAATAGTAAATGACATCCTGTAAATGTGAAGCTCATTATTATGTTTTTAAATTTAATTTTAGTGAATTTGTAGCCGGAAAGCATGAGGTGTACCTCAAGGGCCTCTTCTTGGGCCGTTTTTAGTTTTAGTTTTATTATATGTTCCTATGTGGTCAATAAACACGAGGTCAGTTTCCATAGTTATGTAATGTACTCATATTCTATGGTAGGGTATGCACAGAGAGAGGAGGATTCTGGGTAATTTCTTGAGACTCATGCCACTATTGTTTTAAGTATAAACAAGCAGAAAATAATTGAACCACAGTAATTAATAATTGATAATGGATTACTTTATATTAGAGAAGTAAATGCGTTTTTGTTTTTTTTTAAATTTCGGAATGATTTTATTCGAGACATTTTTGTATACTGTAAGCAATAAGGAAATTAGAGTATTCCTTTAATCATGATCAATGGAATTAATCTCCTTAATGAAGCCACAAACACGGCAGCAGACTGAAACTAATGCATGCATTTGTGTCAGTTCAGATTTGCAATGCCTTGCTGTATTTCCAATCATTTTAATAGATAATAGATATAAAATGTAATTTTGGTAATTAGAATGTAAGGCAAGATCTCCTGAAACAATTACAGCCGTGGTTAGATAAAGAAGAGCAATCACTGGTATCGTAAACATCATAGATTTTATTCGGTTTGGAAAAAAAAAAGATGATGAAAATGAGTCATTTAGGGAGTTGACTCTTATTGGTGTCGACTCTTAGATTCGACTCTTATTGGCAAGTTGAGCCAAATCATTTGACTCGCTGAAAAAAACCCGTAATCACTACATTCTCCTGCCAGGAACACTTTGTATTTCATCAGTCACCGAAGACTAAGCATGCTTTCTCACCTATTAGTCTTTTTGCTGAGTCTGAATCAGAGGGAAATTGATTCTTTTTTTGCGTTGTTTGCTATTTGGTTTGCTTTGGCTTCACACAGCGCATAATTAAACAAACCGAAAAGCAAAAACCGTGAGTGAGATCATTTTTATAAATAACTAATGTTCTTTTAAAAACATTTCTCTCACATGTTGGGTTCATTTTCTCTTGTTTTTCCTTCTAAATCTCCAGAACATCTGACATCGTTACAGCTCTGTGATTTTGGCTCAAGCCTAAAAAAAAAAGATACAAAAGCAAACAAAAAAAATGCCCCAACCGGAAAGACACGGCGTGTCTGATTCACTTCCTGCACGTGAGTCGATTCAGAGTCGAATCGCTTTCAGACGCTCTCGGACCCGACACCAGGGTTCTGTTCAGAACATGTCAAAGCAGCTTTAAACCCAATTATTCACCACGTTATTATTCAACACGTTATTATTCCACACGTTATTATTCCACACGTTATTAAAAATGGAGGAAAATCCATCTGAGAAAGTGCACGACTGAAATTGAAAATAAAGTCTATCCGAATAGCCTAATTTTTCCCCCCAAATTGCAGCTTCGCAATACGTTTCAATCAAACCGTCATACCAGAATAATAATTCAAACATTTATATTTATTAGAGTCAAACTGTAATTGCATTGCCATTTTGTGGTGTATTGGAATACGTCCGTGGCTCTCAGTAAAACGGTGGAGAAATGGAGGTGTTCTGATATTATACACCAAACGTACTACACATTATAAACCTAGAACGGGGAAATATTGATATATTGCGCAGATATTACGCACAAACCGGAGGCACTTTACTGCACACACGAGACCAGGCCTGCTATGGAAGATAGTATGTGGTGTAGAAAAACAAGCTCGGAGGCTGGAGCTGAAATTAAAAAAAAAAAAAAAGAAGCTTAAAATATGCTAACTATGTTTTGTGACGATGTGAGAGAACTTTATCATGCACTAACCCAAACAACTTCTTGATCTTCACCACTTGTAACTCTTAGATACATCAATTTTCTAGTACAATGATTTTTTTTTTTTTCAGGGCACACAAGTTTAAAAAAACCCACAGCGCTGTATTATAGCGTTGATTAAAGCAGATACAGATCACCCTAAGGCACCGTTTTCTCGCTCTAACACAACTCATCGGCTCATTAACAAGCCCTTCGCGAGGATATAAAGAGTGTGTTAGAGTGTGTGTTAGACCCTCTATCCCGCTCCTTTAGTCACCCCAACCTGCTATTTTCAATTATCTGAGTATAACAAAATAATATGAGTGTGAGTTTCTTGCTGGTGGACTTGCAGAGTGTTCAGCAGAAATGTTTCAGCAAAGAGCTCGGAGCAAAAGAAAGAAAAAAAAAAAAAGCAGTGGTTTTAAATTAATAAGGCTGGCAAGATCCAGCCTTTCTCTCCTCACGCTGGATCTCCCGGCAGGCTCAGGATTCCGTTTGGACAAGACGAGATCAGCCGTTTTCTCTCTGACATTAGCGATCTGAAAAGCTCCGTCGTCAGAAAAAAGGTCCCGGAGGACTCCTGGGCTCGCTCCGGCCCGGCTCGGCGCATTTTAAATGTGATTTCTTTCTGTTTCTGCTTATCAAGTGCATACAAGCGGGAGGCGGCTTGCGTTCGTGGCCTGAATTCAAGCTAACGATACGTCTCTCACGCAGAACATAGGCTCAAAGCAAGACAGTGTGCCCAGCCTGCTTGTTAACCAAAACTATAAAAATATTTGTGCTGACGTGGCTAGGTAGTAAAGTAGATACCATGGCTAACAGGCCAAAAAAAAAAAAGGTTAGCAGGTATCTACTTTGCTTCTTAGCTACCTATGTACTGGGGGGAGGGGCAGATATGAAATACGCCATCATTTGGGGTCATGATCATCACGAGGCACCTGAAGCAGTGCAAACAATTTGTGTACTTTTTGCAACTAGTTTTACATGTAACCCTGAAAACCCCTTTTTTGGAAGGTAGGAACTCTTAATTATCCAAAGAACCCTTGAAGAACCCTTTTTTTCTAAGAGTGTGTGTGTATTGGTAAGTGTACAATACAAGTTTCAAATTACTGCTCATTATTTTCTTCTTAACACCTAGAACCTGTCAGATTTACAATTTCAAATTTAGTCCTTGGTTACTTGGTACATTCAGAAAAAAAAGTGTTCCTTAAAGGTTTTTTTTTGGACTGTTTACAGCTTTCAAATATGCTTCTACTTGGAACCTTTTCTCAAAGGGAAACCCTATACATAAAGCTATACATAGAACTTTGAATAGTTTCCTCAAAAGGAAAAATTCAAGCAGGGTTCTAGCTACGTATACATCATTGTTAAAAAAAAAAAAAAGTAGACCACTTAATTGTTCTTCAGTTGTTCCTCTGGGGGAAAACTTAAAAGTTCTACAACCAGAAGAATCAGTAAGGGTCCCAATCATTTTAGAAGGCTAAGAAGGCTTCATTTTCTAATGAACCCTTAAAGAAACCTTTTCCCTCAGAGTGTTTCCTCAGAATGTAAATAAATAAAGCTAAAAACAATCAGTCCGGAGTTAACATCTCATCACTTATCTCATATTAAACAATGAGAATTCCTCCATAACTTGCTATACGGTGATTCATCTAGCCAAGGAAGTAGCTTTCGGAGGTGCGGCCAAGCTGGTCCCTGCTGTCAATCAAGACTTTTAATGGTGTCAACCATTAAACAATTGCATCCATTCCCAAGTAAAGGTCCTTGTAGATCACCTGAACTTCCTATCGATCTTCTCAGATCATCAATCAGTGGAAATGGCCACTTCTTAGCCAGTCAGTTGACCCTAATGACCACTGGAATGAAGTGCCAGGTTTCATGTGTAAGCTGTAATTACCCAGAATGCTGTGGGTGAAAAGAGTAATGGGGTGCCCAGGAGGAATCTCTTAGGTGCTTTGAGGAATACTTCACCCACAAAACGTTGCCAATACTTTCGGAATAATAATGAGGAATGTTTATGTAGGTGGGGTCACTGATGCTCGGGCACCTTTTAGCATTTCTGGGTGTAGTATATCATCTTTATCAGCTTCTTCTCTAGCTTCTCTGTCCTCCACAGCTTGTCTCAGGCATTCGTAATTTCAGCACAGGTTTTGAGCATTAGCCAGATATCTGCTCGATGCTAAGTGGAGGCCATTAGCGTGCCAGACAGCAATCGCAGAATAAAAAAAATGACAGTGGAGTAAGGCAGCTGCTGGACGCCTCAGAGCAGGACCTAATTTAACGGCTCCTCTTTGGCCGGACAAATGAACTGCCAAGCGAGGCAGAGGCAGAGGCAGAAGCGAACCCGAGGAGGGAGGAGGGAGGAGGGATGGACGCCGCCAAGGTACAGAGGAAAGTAAGATTAAAAAAGAGATGCTGTATATTAGTCGCTCTTTTTCTGTCGAGGTTATCGAACCGATGCCAAATATCTGCCGAGGTGCAGTCAGAGTGCTTCAGCTGCACTCTTTGAAAACTTTAAGTGGAATTTTGTTCAACGAGGAAGTGAGATCTTCATGATCCTCGACATGTTTCTGAAAGCTGGAGGAGGATTCGGGCTACAGAGTATTAACAAGCAGGAAAAAGATTTCATGAAACTCAGGTTTTATTGAAAACCTCATTTTGCTGTTATAGGAAAATAATCAACATCATGGTGGTAGCAGTAACTCTACCTTGTTGTTAATTATTTTACTATAACAGCGCAACATGGAGGGTTTCATTTCTTAATCACTCTCTAATTGATTTTTGACTGATTAATGACTTGCGTCATCAATAAAACAATTTTTGGGGGGATTTATGTTAATGAAGAATGATGGAGTCCTGTTCCAGAAATCTGATTCAACACTAATGTAATTTCATAACTGCCACATTTCCAGTATACGAGCCACTTCTATAGGAAGAAACTCCAGCAATTTTCTGTCTCTCGATCACGCCATGACACATTAAACTCCTGAAGCGCCTGGGGCTGGAAGGCGGCAGTTGACGGAGTGTGGAGGAAGCTCTGGCTCCACTCGAGTGTACCCCATTACCTCAAATGGCCTTGGTTAAGTCGAACCCCATTTGCACCGAAGATCCATCTTCCTCTTTTCCGTCTGCCACTGACTCGATGTGACAGAGCCGATCTGCTTTTTAAACGCCATTTAGAAAGCACTTTACGGAGCTACCCAGCCCTCCCTCTGCTGCTTCAAATCAACAAGGTATCGCCTGCTTTTGCTCATGGGTAAACGTCGGGTCAGGGAGGGGGGGGGTGCAACTTTGAGGACCTAGTGGTTTGGGGAAAAGAGAGAGAGGTTGAAGAATTGAGTAAGAGGTACACTTGTCTGTGATGATCCACTTCTCCTGCATAAAAATCCAATACTTCTCCCACACGTCCTTAAAATAACCACCAGACTCCCTACGCAGAATGTTGGAAGCCTCCAGAGAGTGAGAGAGAAATAGAGATCATCAAAAAGCTGAGAGACGGATAAAAAGGGGGGGGAGCAGATTGGTGGGAAATGTTGAATGTTAAGAGAAGTCATTTCAGTTTGAGTGGAATAAATGAAACCCAGGGTCAGTCCTTCAAGATCACTTCTGAAACGCACTCCAGGCCAATCTGTCAGTAGCACAGGGGCCGAGTCGAGTCACATCCTAAGCCTGAGTAACGAGCAGAAAGAGTGAGAGAGATGCCCTCCTGGAGGTATTCTGATCAAGCGAATCCTTGCCAGTAACCATTGGGCTTCCCTGGGAGTCGAGCGCTCTTAGTAATATTGCTTGAGGATCGATCAGTGCTGGAAATTTACGGCTGTACACACAGGCTTTTACTCACCCGCTGCCATAAAGCACCAGCCCCCAAGAAGAAATACAGGGAAGGACAAAGGAAGGTGTGGAAAAAAAGGACGACAAAAAGAGCCAGCAAATGAGTGCTAGAACAGGATGTGCTGAATATTCCCTCAAAATAAATGATCAATACCTAGATAGGGAGCGAAAATGGCCCCTATCAGTTGCAACAAAAATCCAATCAATTCAACAAATTTGATAATTCAATGAATTTCAAAATGGCAAAGTAAAGAAAAGTAAGGAGTAAAACACAACAAAGTGGAGTCACAGTGGAGTAACATATCTTCTGCTTCCACTACAGCTACAGTAAACTATACAGCCAAAAGTATGTGCACCCCTGACCATCTTCCCCAAACTGTTCCCACAAAAGCAACAGGAAGCACACGGTTGTACAGAACGTCTCTGTGTGCTGTAGCTTTACAGTTTCTCTTCACTGGAACTAAGAGGCCCAAACCTGCTCCAGCATGACGACGCCCCTGTGCATAAAGCGAGCTCCATGAAGACATGGTGTGTGAAGGTTGGAGTGGAAGAACCCGAGTGTCCTGCACAGAGCCCTGACCTCAACCCCACTCCCACTGAACACCTCTGGGATGAACTGGAACTGGAGACTCCTTACCCAACATCAGCGCCTGACCTCACTTATGCTCTTGTAGCTGAATGAACACAAATCCCCACATCCGCGCTCCAACATCTAGTGGAAAACCTTCCCAGAAAAGTGGAGCTCATTATAACCGCAAACACAGGGGGAATAAATCTGGAATGGGATGTTCAACAAGCACATATGGAAGTGATGGTCAGGGGTGCACATACTTTTGTTGTGTGTGTGTGTGTGTGTGTGTGTGTGTGTATAAACGAATTTCTGAATCTCTGATATGAAGTATTTGATAAGGAAATGCTTTACCAAACGCTGTATCTTGCTAGCGCCATGCCAGTAAGGCTCATTTGAATTTGAGAGCGAGAGCTGCAGGGTGGTGATTAAAAACTCCAACCATCTGCTCCGTCTTCAGCTCAGGCTCCCCGGCTGGACCGCAGAATTCCCACCTTGTTTTTTTTTTAAAGGGAAAAATAAAAACTGAAGCTAGCAGAAAGAGAAACGTCGATACTATGGATCCGGATAGGTTATGGGGTGAGATGAGAAGCTGTTTCCAGGGAAACTGTAGTGCAATGTCAAGCTTGGTTTTTTTTTGTTTGTTTTTTAGTGAGCACATCTAATTTGCTGTGAGGAGACTCATTAATGTTGTTATTTAACCACATGAGACTTGTTACTGCTGTTATTTACCAAAGTTTCATCAAAAAACTCTTTCTGCATGATACAGGTTTTTTTTAAATAACCATTGTAGAAGCAAAATAAATTAAAATGGAAATGTTTATGCTGTTTTAGCGAATAAACGAGCCAGTTTAGCATGGAATCTGATTGGTTCAGAGTGAATTAGCATGGCACCTGATTGGATCAGAGTGGATTAGCATGGCATCTGATTGGATCAGAGTGAATTAGCATGGCATCTGATTGGTTCAGAGTGAATTAGCATGGCACCTGATTGGTTCAGAGTGGATTAACAAGGCACCTGGTTGGATAAGAATGGATTAGCATGGCATCTGGTTGGACAAGAGTGGATTAGCATGGCATCTGGT
>CM074943.1:12899980-12925965 GCA_037576815.1 Pangasius larnaudii | reverse complement strand
CTCTCTCTCTCTCTCTCTCTCACACACACACACACACACACACACACACACACACACACACACACACACACACACTAATACATCAGCACAGTAGGAATGTCGGCTAGCGAGGCAGATGATAAAGAATGAAAGCAGCTAAATGTATTCTGTTAGTCTGAAAATATGTCACGCTAGATGAAGTCAGTTCTGTGCTGGGAAAATTCTTTTGTATTTATATATTTATTTTTTTGCTTTAATGGACCGTTAACACTTTTATGCTAATCATGAAAAAAAGGAAGATATGTTTTAAAAACAAAATTTACAGGTAAAAATGTTCAGTAAAAAAAAAAACTGTTGCAGGTACTAACCACTGCGTACCGTGAACACCCCACAAGACCTGCCCATCCTTACACTTGCCCATTTTTCCTGCTTTCAACACATCAACTTCGAGAACTGACTGTTTACTTGCTGCCTATTATATCCCACCCCATGACAGGTGCCACATATACATATATATATGCTACATATACTGTATATATACCCAACAACTAGCAAACATCATGAAGGTGGAGGAGCTCTCATTTCTCAGGGACAACATTATTAAGCAATCGAATAGAAAAAGCAACAGAGCAGTAACAAAAACCTTAAACATCCCTGTCTGTACAATTGATTTGATAATATGGATCTGAAACGAATCGGATCCCCGGACATGTGCGCCATGCTGGATTTCACACCGCGCTCTCAGACTGACGGTAAAGAAGGTCAGCAGTCACTCGAAAAGAGTTGCAGGATGACCTGAAAGCAGCAGAGAGTGACACTTACACAGAGAACAACAAGCAACGAACTGGATGAAACAGAGACTCGCACAAGCATTTAGCCAAATCAGAGCTCTTTAGGAACAAAAGATAAAACACAAAATAGAGCCCTTTGGCGATAATCCAGCTTGTCATGTTTGGAGAATGAAGGTTGGTGCAAATGATCGCAAGAACACCAAGAACACCATACCTACGGCGAAGCATGGTGGTGGGAGCATCATGATATGAGGCTGCTTCTCTGCAAATGGTACTGGGGCATTACATGTCATCAGGACATACTAGAGGAGAATTTAATCTCATCAGCCAAGAACCTGGGGAGAAGACGGATGTTTCAACAAGACAGCGACCTCAAACATACAGCCAAAATATCTCCAGAAGGCTTTGCATGGTCTTCTCCTGACCTGAATCCCAGTGAAAATTCAAGGAGGCTCATATCCATCAGAAGGATCCTCATAACCCTGAAGGATTGCTGATGAATTGCGGAGAGGAATGAGATAAAGAATGAAACAGCAATGCTGCAAAAAGTGTTTTTACTTCAGTTTTTACTTCAACTCTGAAAAAGACGACTAGTCGACCACATTTGTAAAAAAGAATAGTCATGCAACCCTTAACACACACACACACGCACACACACACACACACACACACACACACACACACACAAAGCCTAAAATCATCTTACACTGCTATGCAGAAAGAAAGAAAGAAAGAGTGAGAGTGGTCAGTAGATGAGTGTGTAAATCTCTCTCACTGACAGAATGAGTGCAGACTCTTAAGCAGACTCATTCACACAGGTTCTCTCTCTCTGTGTGTGTGTGTGTGTGTGTGTGTGTGTACTGATTCTGTCAGTACGACAGATTTACACACTACTGACCTCTCTCTCTCTCTCTCTCTCTCTCTCTCTCTCTCACTCTCTCTCTCGCTCATTGATTTCATGTTGTCCCCTAAAGAATGGATCTGTGGTCTATTCCCTTATCACATCTGAACTAAGAACCCTGTCATAGCGCGCACACACACACACACACACACACACACACATGATGCGGTGAAGGTCAGGTTGGATCTGCTTTTCATGCTTGTTGTTTTGTCCTTGTCAGTATGAGATATGAGTCTATAGATCTTTATGGTCCTGTACAAAAGCTTCTTCAATAACTGCTCAGAACAGGAGCTATTGGTACTCTGGGGAAAAAGAAAGCAAGAAGAGAAACAAAAAGAAGACTTTTTGCTTTGTGTGTGTGTGTGTGTGTGTGTGTGTGTGTGTGTGATACAGTATAATGTCAATATGATATTATGTCCTTTACTATAATATTTTACTTCTACAGCAACAATGACATTCTGATTATCTGCTCTACCGCTTTGCACTTTAATAAAAATTCTGTGTGTGTGTGTGTGTGTGTAAAAGAATAAACACCTCAGGGCTGTGGCAGGTGTCTCCGCTGAAGCATGTAATGTTTGTCTCTACTTGTACGCAAGCAGAGTCGACCTTTTACTAACCATGAAGACAGACCATGCTTAGGAGACATCAACATGGCCACTGCTATGACTGACAAGCCAGAGGAGAGTGGGGAGTGGTGTGTGTGTGTGTGTGTGTGTGTGTGTGTGTGTTCTTCTGCTACCATGTTAAAAATTAGGATCTATCTTGTAGACATGGCGACATGCTGGTGTATTTTCCATTACCGTCTGTTCTTTTTTTAGCACTAGTCCCTGAACATGCCTACAATTGGCTGCCTCATCAGCTTCCCCTGCTAGTGGGACAGAATGCTAGGCGCTGTTTGGCTGTTCATCAACACACACGCTGCGTCGTGAACACAAATAAATCAACACACAAGAGGAAACCAGGAAGACATGAACGAAAGTCAATAAATCTAGACCCTTCTGGCAGAGACACTCTGCAAATAAAAGCAAAAGCAGATTCCTGTTGGACGATGGTGAAAGGAGGTGGAGATTTCTAGCTGTACAAAAGAAAGTGTTAATGTTCTTCCTCTGGCAAAACTCCAACTCAATTTTTCAGTATTTTAATGTCATGGGACGTACATGAAAGAGGACAAAAGTTTGTCACGTTACAGAGAAACTGCAAAGTGTGAACTCCTCTCTATCCTGAAGATGCCAAAGCTGCAGCTTCACCTCTGACTGTTACAGAGCGCTCCTCACACGGGGCACCACCGATCGGACCACCGATGTCCAATAGCAATTGTGATTCGTTAGTTTTGCCTCATGGGAACTTATTTGGCAGGAACCGTGTTCTTCTGGTAATTTCCCTATGTTGTACTTCTGTTGCGCCAGATGTCTTTGTGTTTAAACTTCCTGAGAATTATTATCAAGACTTTCCTGAAATAATTGGTGGACCAAATCCTGGCAAATCATTAATTAGCTCAAAGTTTTAGCAATCTGTTGTTTATTAGCATAGTAAACACTATTTACTTTGAGTTGAATAGTAGGTATAACGATGATTTATGTTTCTTTGCTAAGGCTCTAAACCTCACCAACTGTTGCCTTCTGTTTGTTTTCTCTAAGGTGGAATAGACCAAATACGGTGCGCCCGTTTCCCTCAAGCAGCGCTTGCTAATGCATGTTTTCCCAGCTGCTGATTTGCTGTTGCTGTCGCTGTGATTTCATGTGTGAAGCGTGCCGCAAACACTGTAGTGGAAACATGCAGCTGTCGCCTCCATCCTCATCATCCTCTCTTTAACACAGAAAACAGCACTGAGGGGAGCAGCAGTCATTCAACTGTGTAATATTTCCACCGCTTGGTTTTTATTCGTGTGGAAAATGGACTGCCTTTACAGAAAATGCCAATGATTTACCGGTTAAACTTGCTTCATTTGTTGTCAAAGTGCCCATCAGTTCATTCATGAGTACACAGTCATTTATACTGAAGCTGGAAAAAAGAAATATTTTCCACAACCAGGTTTGACAGTGTTGACACTTTGTCTCCAAACATTTCTAGAAAAAGTCATGATGCACTTATACAAAAAACTAAGTAGCTTTATTGATACTGAAAGGTGGAAAGTATTAAAGTGGTACTGAAAGGTGTGATGCAAGTCTTAAAGCATCCCTAACAATGCTAGCTCAAAGCTAGCACTCGGTCCAACAAGACGGAGATGGATCGTCACCTTGTCATTAATTCATATATATTCATAATCACTTCACAATCGCATGGGACCATCATATTTAGACACCCTTGAAGTGCTTATAATGATTTAGCCTTGTTTTTTCCACAAAGTTGCTGCATGCACTCTACATCTTCTTGTTGATGATACAATGGACTATGATACCACAAGTTAGCTAGCTAACCTAAGTCAACAAGCTAGCTACATTTACACGTAATCTTATAAACAAATTTGGAAATGATGAGGACATAATTAAAGGTACATACTGTATATCTTTACAAGTTAGTTGAGATAAACATGGGCTGTCAGATGAACATGGACCTTATTATTTCTGTGAAACTGGTTTTTGCTGTGCATCGAGTAGAAACGCACAATTTTAGACTCTTGAAGTTTCTGAGGGTGCCAAAGCACCGTTCCTGATCATTCTGGCTCACATTAACCCGTAGATATATCCATGTGTGTACCCATTTAGCCAATAATAGCCTCATTAGCTAATAAGATCAATCTGTCAATCACAGCCAAGGATAATTTCATTGATGATTGGATCTGTAGGGCCATGGCTGGTTTAGCAGTTCTAAAGTCGGAGAATATTGGTTTAATGGGACTCCCAATCCCCATCCTAGTGACCAACTGTTCACTGCTTGATCAGCTTCATGTTTC
Organism: Pangasius larnaudii; assembly: GCA_037576815.1. NCBI lineage: Eukaryota > Metazoa > Chordata > Actinopteri > Siluriformes > Pangasiidae > Pangasius > Pangasius larnaudii. Next base: position 12,921,401 of record CM074943.1, on the reverse strand, counting down.
ACTTTACACTGCTTTTTTCAACAACTTGATTCTCAAAAAAGTTCAATCAAATTTTGTACAACCTCAGGTTGGATAATTAGCTTCCAAACTAACCAATCATACATCATACCACATACACTGTTCATCTGTGACCACAGATGAAACTCGATGGCAGATACCTGTGGCTGCAAAGAGCCCGTTCAGTGATGGCACGGTTTAATTAGCTTTAAATCTTCCGCTGCCGGCTGCCCTGCATTAAATTATGTTCCTGGCTTCTATGACCTTTTTTAAATGATGTATCGATTTGTTAATTCCACTCAGAGTTAGCGCCTGGGCACTCACAAGTTCGACATGCAGAACTGAAGCTAGTATCATTCTGCTATTGATTCAGAGGAAGCACGGAAGGCTGTGTGATATTTTCCAGCCTTGTTTGCCTTGTGTGGAGGATCTCGTCTCTCCTGCTAGGTACACACATGCGTACATTTTTGTAATTTTAATTCAGATTGTTTAAGCCCTTTGACTTTTTCCAGCTAAAGAAGACAAATGTTCAGAACATCTTACAAAGACATACAGTGATTAAGGGATTTTGTGATATTCACCCGGGAACGCTGTGATCCATCAATTCCTCTTTCACAATAATTGTCCTCCTTTTATTATTAATTGATATTATTTTCTGACATGGTGCTTAGACTGATGATTTAATTGAGTTCCAGACTAAGAAATGACTTATGTGAAACTTTCTATGACATATCACTTCATGAACTCATTTATTTATCAGTTAACTTGGGTTTGAACTTATGAAGCCTGGGCCTTAACTTGAGACACTGTATGGGAATTGATTAAGACTGGGTTTGACTAGCAGTTTAGGGACATTGGACATGACTTGGCTGTGAGGGTTAGATGATTTGAAGCCTGAGTTACTAATAAGAAGGACTGACTTGATACTTGGATTTTAGAGCAGCTGATTCAGACTCAAATTGGACTTAAGCAGCGCTGCCTTGAGACCTGACTTGGACATTAGAGAGACTAACTTGGTACTTGAATTGGATTTGACTTGGATTTGGATTGGATTTGGCTGACATCAGACTTGACTTGGACTTGCAATTGTTTTAAAAGCTGAACTGGATTTAAGGGAAGCTGACTTGAGACTCACACATCTGATTTAAATGGAGCTGACCAGGCTTGGACTTGAGAGCAGTTGCCTTGATACTCAGCATGGATTTGAGATTGATTGGGGAGTTGATTGGAGACTCGACTCAATCTTGAATTCATGCCTTAAAACCAGACTTAGACTTAAGAGACTTAAGTTGACTTGTGACTTGACTTGGACTTGAGACCGGCTTCCTTGATACTCAACAAGCGTGGCCCTGAGACTGGAACTTGAGGATAAGTGGCTTGAATACAGAACAGTTTTTTAGGACTTGAGTCATGAACTAAATGAAGAAATAAGTTTCTTGACTTGGCAAACTCATTTATTACTGTGACCTGAGGCTCCACTTGGATTCGAGCTTATGAGACTTGTGCTTTAACTTGGGACACCATTTGGGAGTTGGTTTGGAATTGGCTTGAGCAGCAGCTTAGGGAAATGGATGTGAACTTGTCTGTCTTCACACTTGACTTGGACTTGAGTGTTTCTTACTTGAGGATAATAGGTTTTACTAAAATATCGTATTTATATGGGAAAAATCAGTCAGTCTTTTTAGTCATGGCCCCTGCATTGGAACCTAATGGCTTTGGAAGGTGGCCTGAAAGAGCAAATATAAGATTTGGGACAGAGCCACAGTACATATTGCCCTTGTGATTGAGGACTCAAGGCCCAACTGGATTGGCAAAATGGCTGCTTCCTGCTAGTGAATTTCCCTCTGACAAAGTTACTTGGGTCTTAATATGGAATTGAATCTTGTATTATCATATATGACCAGCATAGATATGATGAAACTAGCTGCTTCTTCAAGACAAATGATACTAGAGTCTAGGCCCCTGCCTAAGGTAGAAAGAGCCTTACCGCTTCTCTTCCCAAGACTCCATTCCGGACTTGGTTTGAGCAACCTTACACTTGGTTCTGAATAGGGATGCATCACTACAGTTTTTTTTCAGTCAAGCAAGATAACAAATTGTGTACCTTACGTAGAACTAATCAATCAGGGTGGTCATGTTATGTTTCCCCCGGTTTAAACAATGGCCATGAAAAGCACACACATACTTGTTCATACACTTAGGCTATTAGGCTCATTCTTAATAATGTATAGAGAGTTAATTTAAATGAAGTGCATTAGCTAGCTACATTAGTTAGCTTGGCTGGAGTAGGGGTGCCGTGGAGAATCGTGGGTTTTGTTTCAGCTGTAAGTAAAGTACATTTTTGTTTGTGTAAGAATCCCATGTTGTAAATGTCTGACAGGTTATCAAGAATAACATACTGAAACATAAGCGCTGTTATTTTCACTCACCTAATGTCGTGTGTAGACATTTTTTCCTCCCCTAGCCAGTGTTTGCTGTAGCGATGGTTGCTGAAGTGTGCTGCTAGCGAAGAACTCCTTGTCCTGGGTTTTATGTTTAAGATGCTTTATCAGGTTACTTTTATTGTAGGAAGGTGCCTCCTCTTGATGTATTCGCAGAGCACAGTTTGCTGTCTGCTTTGCTCTGATTGCCATCATGACAGTTCAGATTGCTTTCATTTTGTGTCATCTGTTCATTAGCATGACAGCATACACTAGGCTTATGTCACATAGTAAGCACAGTATCAGACCAGTACAGATATCAGTATCGGTATCGATATCGATGCATCTCTAGTGAGGGTTAGATGACTTGGATTTGACTTGACAGCAAACTGAAATGTATCCAGAGGATATGGTGCTTGAATACAACAAAAAGGTCAATTTTGTTAGATGCACCCCATCTAAGAGAGTACCTTTCTTTGGCTGCCTATAAATGGAAACATGGAGACATAACCAAGGTCAGTTTAGCCCTCGTTAGCATTGGAGAAGAACTCAGGACCAAATGGACTGACAAAATGGCCCACTTTCGAGTTGTAATTCCCAAAGCAACGTACCTAATAGCTATAGGTTTATAATGGAAGGTCTTTTTCACTCTTGGCTACTTAGGAAAGAAAAATGCAGGCAAGGCAGACGAGGACTCTTATACACACACACACACACACACACACACACACACACAGTTTCAGTGTGGTCAGCAGCTGTAATCTAGTTGATTGAAGGCTCAGGTGAGCTGTTTGGTCCAGAGGCCCTTAACGAGGGGAGCTTTAGAGAAGAGTGATAGATCTTTTGCTTGTCAGATCAATTTGAGAAATGAGGGAGGAAAGTATTACACTAAAAGGAAAGAATAGAGAAATAGCAGAGTTGGCAATGTGACAGGAGGAAAAATAACTTCAGATTCCAAAAGGCACAAGTAGAAGTTGCCTGGCCTGAGAAAACACTACCGATCGAGAGTGAGTGGGAGTCGAGGGCAGAGGAGGTAGGGGAAGAAAAAGAGCTGTATTTCTGCTTTCCTAATGCAGGATATTTATAGAGGCGAAAGACTTCAAGCAAAATGAGAGGGAGGGAAAGAGAGAGAGATTGAGAGAGAGAGAATGAGCGAGAGAGAGAGAGAGAGAAAGAGAGAGAAAGCGCGTGACCTGTTGCTTCCAAATGGCTATGAACAATTAATAACTCCTCCAAACTCTTTCACACCCACACGCATTGATTCACACACCATGAATATGTATGGAACTAGCACACACTTCACGCTGAAACGGTCTCACGACTTCATATTCATAAGAAGCCAACTAGGAGGAAAAAAAAAAGTCGAGTTGAGCAGTGGAGTTTTTGGTTAGAGCTTTTTTTTTTCCCCACAACTACATTTGAAAAAATAAATGACGATTCACCGGCCCGTGTATGTTGTGTTTTTTCTGTTTTTCATTTCAAAATGAAAATGAGAAATCATCTTTTTATTTTATTTTTGTTTTGGTATGCAATGAAATAGGCAATTTAATTTCTTTTTCATGAATATCCATTAATCCAAATATGAAAAACTGCAGTACATTTCAGAGTGAACAGAGTCGGGCCTGGAAAACAAATCAGTTATTCTCTGGTGAAAATGAGTACTCTGGCATAAAAGATATAAAAGACATGCAGAAGTACATTTTTTTTTATTGCAGCACCTGGAAAATCCTGCTGATTTTTTTGAGCCTCCGTGTCGTCCTCCTTTACCATCACCCTCTTGCTATTTTTAAAAAAAAGAGTGCGGTGATCCATATGAGGGGTACATCAGGCACTAATGGTGATCTATAATCTACTCAGTAATCTCTAATATACATTATAGTCCTTCAGGAATGTTCATTCATTTTAAGGTTAAAGGAGAACGATTGCAGGTGTGTAGAGTGAGTGTAGAGAATGACTTGAACAAACTGCCTGCAGCAGAGTCCAAGTCCTTCACCTCTCTCTCTCTCTCTCTCTCTCTCTCTCTCTCTCTCTCTCTTTGCTCTTTTCCTTGCATATGTGCTGTCTTTTTCTTCCTCACACACCGCATTCTTTCAATCATTTCGACGTTTAAAGAGTATTGCAGCACGGAGCCCAAGTGTAAACCGTAATGAGTTAAGTACCGTTCAGTAAGAAGTCAACAGTGTCTCACAATCGCAAATCCCTACAAGTGGATTTATATGTCAAGCTACAATTGGTTGAGGTCAGAATGAAGAGTGGAGCACTCGCAGCATTAATTATAACTTCTTTCATACAAATTCTGGGTGAGATCTTTTAGAGCGTAATGAAATTTTACTTCAATTATGAGTGTATTGTATGCAGTAAAGAGTTGCTGTCGTGAATTCCCCTGTCTCGGTGCACGGCACGGTGTGCTGCAGGCGTTTGTTATTACACCGTGGGTTTTTTTTGTTTTGTTTTGTTTGTGTTTTTCTAGGTGCCTTTTTGTCTTTGCTCCTGTCTCTGCCCCTGTCATGTCACTGGTTTGTTATCCTAATGTGTGCACCTGTTCTGTGTTTGAGCCCTTAATTAGCTCATGTCATCGAAACAAACTCTCAATCAGCTGTTTGGTATGTTACCAAGAGTTAGTTATTTGCGTTCTACTTCAGGTTTTTCTGACCTATGGATTTGGAAATGCTTGTGATGACCCTATCTGCCTGTGTCTTGACCCCTGCTGTGTTTCATGGACTTGCATCCTGCCTCCAGCTACTGTACATTACAGCAGCAAAGTTAACCTGTTATTTTTTTTTTGTTTTGTTTGATTGCGATGGAAAAGACCATTCATGAGCCTGCATAGGTTTTGAGATTGCATCCAAGTCCATTTATTTATTCTATTCATTTATTCATGAACTACTGATGTTTCAAAAACGATTTTAATCAAATTAGTCTCAACAGATAACACAGACATGATGACACAGATGACACAAAATTCTTAAGTATTGTAATGATATAACTCCCTTCATCTTAACCTCAATCATGAATAACCTTATCTAAGCATTCATAGAGTTGGCTCATGCAAATTTACATTAATACATTGATGTGATGTTTGTTCCATCACATTAACTTTCATTCCATGAGATTCATCACTGAGCTAGAAATTAAACCAAGCACTGAGCTCTTGAAGATTGCACTTGAACTCACAACCTTCCCATCACTAAAATAGAACAGTTGTGTTCTGTATATATGCCAACTAGATCAGGACTATGCCTTTAATAATATTCTCTCTCTTTCTCTCATCTCTCTTTAGATGACGCAGGAGCAGTATATTTTGGCGTCCCAGCCGAGCGCCCTGCAGAGGCCGGGTTGCCCTGCTCCATACCCGGTGGGCATCTATGGTTGGCGTAAACGCTGTCTCTACTTCTTCATCCTCCTCCTCCTTGTCACCATGATTGTCAATCTTGCACTCACCATCTGGATCCTGAAGGTCATGAACTTCACAGTGGTGAGTGACTCTCTTTGTCTTACCAATCTTTGTCTTTATTTTGACCTTTCCTTTCCTGGAAAAGGAAGTGTCCCAGCTGGCTGTTGCCTACATACATTTCTAGCACATCTTTCCTTTTGGAACATGAAATGCACATATGCATGAATGAGTTGTTGCAATTTGCTGCATATTTTACTGTTTTTTTTTCTTTTCTAACACACTTGCTCATGAAAGGCTAATAATTAGGTGATGAGTCAGAGGTTTAACTTCCTAACAAACAAGCCAAGAGCAACTATTGCAAAAAAAAAAAAAAAACCTTCCATGGTAGTAGCTATCTAATTATCATCTAATTATCACTGAAATCAATAAAATGTAGGTAAAGATGACAGGTTGGTCAGAATTCATTAATCAATCAAGGACAAGGAAGCAGAAACTTGTAGTCCTCAGAATGGGAAGATTTTGCGTTCCTCAGGATGGCAGGATTATAGTCTGGATAGGAGCAAAAAAATTAAAGGCTTTGGGGCAGGAGCAGAACATTCTGGCTCACAGGATGGTAAGACTGTTGGGAAAAGGAGGTTGTAGAGTCCAGGCTGCATGCAGGATTTTTGTGCCCCTCAGGATATCAGGAGTTGGTAGAATATTGTTGGCAGTATGAGATTGTAGAACTTAGATCATGAGCAAGTTGTTGTGAGTCTCAGGATGATAGAAATGGGGTTGGGATAGGAGCAGATGATTGTAGACCTTACGAGTGGTCTGGTTGGTAAGATCTCAGAAGGAGAGCAGGAGAATTTGAGCCCCAGGAGAGCAGGAGTAGGATCTGGTTGGGAATAGGAATCTATAGACCTCTGGATGAAGGCAAGGGATTGTAGCCCTAACAACATTGGCAGTAGGAGCTTGTAAAGGAGCAGGAGATTTGGAGCCTCAAGATTGCAGGACTGAGATCATGATAGGAGCCAAAGATTGTAGACCTTACATCAAGAGGAGATTGTGAGCCTCGGAATGGCAGGAGTGGGATCATTTGGTAAGATCTGTTTGTTTGTAGACCTCAGATAGAGTGCAGGAGTCAGGAGTGGGATTTGGATGGTAGTAGAAGGTTGCAGAGCTGAGACTGAGAGCAGGATATTTTCTTCCTTTGAAATTTCAAAAGTGGGATGTGGTTCAGAATAGGAGCTTGTAGAGCTCAGAATGAGAGCAGGATTATGTGGGTTTGTGGAAGGCAGAAGAAGCTTGTAAGAATCAGGATAGGTTCCTTAAGGTTCAACACTTGTTCTTAAGGTTCAGTCACATTTCTTAGTCACTAAAGATATAAAATTAAGTATCTAAGCATATGGCAAGGGTTCGTGCCCTCAAAGGTACAGTTAAAACCCTTTTTGGGGACTGGGCTCAGGTGAGTGAGTGGAAGGAAAAGGAGAAACTAAAAAGTTGGCATGGTGGATGAACACATCTGTAAATTCTCTATGTTTAAAACATTTTAGGGTTCAAAGCCCTCAGGTTTGGAAGTATGGGAAGAGAATGATTTATTTGTAATTTTTCTTAGCAGATCAGAAAGCATACATAAGAAAAACAAAGATTAGCTTTTGGGTAGTAATTCAATGTTTGGGAGCCCAAAATGTACCAAAGTAGCGATGGACGTATATGTGTGAGACCAGAACATAGACCATAATATGGCAGCTGCTGAGGTGAAAATGTGCTTTCGGTACCATGCATTTGTGCAATTTCTGGTGCTCACAAGGACAGAGAAACAGCCTGTTACAGCATTACGGAGGTGTTGCTTTCAGAACAGCTGCCTGTGATGGAAAGCAGCTTTGCTACGAGACACGAGTAAATGTGTGCTGATGCTGATTCAGAGGGCAAAACTGTCCCGTTGTGATTACCGACAGAAAAGAAAAAAAAAATCTCCCCATGGCCTCTTCAGCCTTGTAGCCCGTAATATCCACCATCTTCCACCAAGGAGACCAGCAGTAGATAAAATAACTGTGTCAGGAATTACGTGTCTATCCATTTCCCTCCATTTTCTCCCGAAAGCCTTTTCTGACTCAATTTACGCTGGCGGTCAGCCTCCATTTGGCGAACGATACCCCACAAGCCCCTGGGGGACGCTACCTTTCAGATCCTGATTGGTGTTAAGGGCTCTGAACGAGAGAGAAAGAAGGAGATGGAGAGAAAGATAAGATGATGGAAGATGGAGGGAGAGAAACTGAAGAAGAAGGAAGGAGATACAGTCAAAACAGAAACAAAATCTTTGTGCACTGTACAGTTATGCAAGAAATACAGTATATTTACTTTATTTATACAAATCAATAAAACACAAAATACGTCTACTGTGGTCCCTGTGGATGAGCCGTTGCTATAGAAACGATAACGTATTGATAGAAACCTGTGATTTACAATACACTACTGTCAGAGCTGCTGTTCTAGAAAATTAATCAACAGCTTCTGCTTCTGACCAATCACAGTCCAGCATTCAGGAGCGCTGTGGTGTAGTTCATGATCAGCGTTAGCCACTGGGTCCTGGTGACATCATCACGCTGACAGTGGAGCGTGGGCGAGACGGAGCGTCCGGATGAGTCCACTCCACGCCAAGCTCTTTCCGTATCGTTCAGGAAATGAAGTTTTACGAAGCGAGTGACATTAAGGTTGAAGCAATCAGTTACGCACGCCTTCCGTTCACTCGCCTTATTATGGATTTGATGAATAACGGCTCGCGTGTGAACGATTGCTCCGAGATAGTTTATTAACTTTCAATGTCATGGGTCGAAGGAGCAAAAGGACAGATTGTGTCTCTCTCTCTCTCTCTCTCTCTCTGTGTGTGTGTGTGTGTGTGTGTGTGTGTGTGTGTGCAAGGAGAGCATTTTCTTTAGGTCTCATTAAAATGATTTTTTTTTTTGCAGCGAGAGAAAATGAAAACAGGAAATGTTGCATTAGTCATCTATATGAAACAGAACTGATATTTGCAGGTGTGTGTGTGTGTGTGTGTGTGTGTGTGTGTGTGTGTGTGGATGGCTTGTTGTTTGTTAGGAATAGCTGGTTTATTATTTAAAAAAAAATTATATTGCTTACAGCTAATACAATGTAATAAATATGTCATTATTTTCTGAACCTCTGTGTGTGTGTGTGTGTGTGTGTGTGTGTGTTTCTCTTTCTTTCATGCGTGATGTTTTCTCTCTCGGTTCCTGTGAGTTCCTGAATGTTTCATCATCTTCCCTTTCTTCTTTCTTTTTTAGATTCTCTCTCTCTCTCTCTCTCTCTATATATATATATATATATATCTGTCACTATTTCTGTCTCTCTATCTCACTTTATCTCTTTATCTCTCTCTTGCTTTGTCTTTCTCTCAATTCAAACCGTCTGTGTCTCACTGTCTCTATTTGTGTGTGTGTGTGTGTGTGTGTGTGTGTGTGTGTGTTGTCAGGCTCAGTCACAGTAGATAGACATGTACTTAACACTCACTCAGACCGTCAGATCAATCCATACACTGTGCATTACCTCACCTCCCTCTGTGTGTGTGTGTGTGTGTGTGTGTGTGTGTGTGTGTGTGGACACCCTTTGCATTAGTTTCCTCAGTTCCACTACATAAATTTTTAAAAGCAGCGCCACTGAAGGTTGCTGGAATTCAATAAGGTATCGATCCACAGTGTGTGTGTGTGTGTGTGTGTGTGTGTGTGTGTGTGTGTGTGTGTGTCCCCGAGCCGGTTGCACACTTAACCTCAGTTTGTTAAGCGACTCATATAAAGTCTGACCTCCTAATACGTTTATGATTATTAAATCTGGTGAGAAGTGCAACACTCTCTCTCTCTCTCTCTCTCTCTCTCTCTCTCTCTCTCTCTCTCTCTCTCTCTCTCTCTCTCTCTCTCTCTCTCTCGGTTTGCGCTCAAGCCGTTTTGATTTATTTAGATGTATTCGTTTTTATTTGTTTCAGTTGAACACGTTCACGTCCCGCATCCTGGTGTGGACGCAGCGTGTAGCGCACGACTTCATCCTGTTAGTAAAGATCGAGTGCTGAGTGAAGTGAGTCCAGGACGTTTGGAGGAAGAGAAGAAATGAGTAGGAGAAAAAAAGAAAAGAAAAATAAATGTATTATTTATTATAAATACTTAATATCCATAATTTAAAAAAACCTATTCATTATTTATTTTAAACATTAAATATATTACTTATTATTATCTATTATTTTCTTTTTTTTAACGATGACTTGTTTAAGTAAAACTGGTCAATTATTAGAGAGCAAACATTAGAATTATTCATTATATTATTCATATAAGAGAGAATACTGTCTTCTCCCTGCCTTATGCGTCCTGCTGTAGTACATTTGCTCGTAGATATCACCAGATAAAAAAAAAAAAATCTTTGGGAAGTTTGAAAAAAATCGAAAATTGAGGCGGAGCCTAAAAAACGAGCGGACAATTTAGAGATTGTTATTACAGTCAAAATCAAATAATATGCATATAATGTAATAGAAACCATTTTTAACAATTAATATTCATTCGTTCATTCATTCATCTTCAGCGTGTCTTTATCCTGGTCAAGGTTGGAGGCGGATCCGGAGCTGATCCCGGGAACGCCGGGCGTGAGTCGGGAACACGGCGGAAAAGCAGGAACGCCAGCGAGGCGGAGAACACGCCGAAGCGGATAATAAGTGTCTTTCCGATCCTCCGAGGTGAGACTGTTCATCTCTCACCACATTCTTCCCTCTCTGTTTTCCAGGACGGGATGGGTAATCTGCGCGTCACCAAAGAAGGCGTGAGGTTAGAAGGCGTCTCCGAGTTCCTTCTCCCTCTTTACGTGAAGGAGATTAAATCCAGACGGGTAAGAGCTCTCTCTCTCTCTCTCTCTCTCTCTCTCTCTCTCGTCCTCGATATGTCATGGATTTTAACTTCTTGTTTGCGATTGTACAGTAGGTGGGACATTTCACTGATTTACAGCTTCAGGATTTTTCCAAAATGTCCTGTTTCTCAGGAAACTTTGCTGCCTGGCAATTTTCCATACATTCCTCTATCTATCTATTTATCTGTTTATCTGTTTATCCATCTCAGAGCCACAGCAACACCACGCTAACAAACCCCACGGCATCTGTTAGCATAGATTTGTTACATCTGTAGTCACTGAATTAAGAATAATGTCACCAAGCTGACCAGAAAACACAACACTCACCCACTCTGCTGAAATTCCCTCTTTTTCCATCTTCCCCTTTCTTCTTTCCACGAAGATAAGATAAAGAGAAAATGCTGATCTTCTTTATTAACATGAGCCTCATTTCCTCCCTTCCAACCGCAGCCGTTGCGAGGTTCGAGGCCGCTAATGTAGAACGGTTAAAAAAAAAAAAAAAAAAAAAAAAAAAAAAAAGCAGAGGACTCCGGATCTGCGTTTTTGTATTTGACAAAACGAGCGACCTTGAAGCTAATCGAGGCTCAGAACCGGGATTCCATCACGATGATGCATACAAACACGCTCTGAGCTGGTACGTTTTCATGAAATGTTTATTTTTATTCACTTTTTTTTTTGACCGATCAGCTTAAAGGAGTGTCTAAATGAAATCTAAATGAAATCAGATCTCCCACACTTACGTCTACAAAATGGAGGAAAAACAAAGGTCAAGGTCTTCACTGGCTGACTTCATGAGATTTCTGTGCTTGAGTGACAAAAGCAACAAAATTCATAAGAATTCTATCAGAAATTTAGCTGGAATTAAAAATACAAGACTTTCTCTGACTCCTCGTTCCGGATGCGACCCTCAGTTACTTCTGTATCGATACGAAACGTCGATTTAACGTCGATTTTCCCATTTTACCAAATGGGAACGTTCTGGAATTGTGGAAACTCCTACAATCCTGATGCAACCCTCTCAGCGTTGATCTTTAGTTTCGTATCCGTGGGTCATGTCTGCGAATTTGTCTTTCACAGCTGAAAAACAGACAGCATTACTGCCAGGTTGACGGGTCGTAATGAAGTCCACGTTCCACTCGTTTAAAAAAAAAAAAATCCTGACTGACACGTCTCTCGCCCGTCTGAGCTCATTCCAAACGTCGGCTCCCTTGAGGGGACGAGGGCAAACTCGCAGGCTTTGCCGAGGTTACGAGTTCATCCACTCGGATGATGACAGGCTTTTAGCTCACGAGTCTGAACAAGGAACAAGTGCAAATAGAATCTCCACCTCATCTCAGAACCAATCAGAGGGCAATACGCCTGGCCTGTGACCTCTGACCCCTGCTACTTTCCAGGAGATGATGAGAGTATTGGGAATCCTTTGGAATTTTTAGTAAACCTAATGAGCAAAAGAAATGTGTGTGTTTTTTTTTCTTTCAAAACGACCACTTCTTTTGTCTGCTACAAGAAACTAAGACATAATTACAGGCTAATAATAATAATGATTATAATAATAATAATAATTATTATTATTATTATTATTATTATTTATCAGTCTGGACATCTTCCTGTAAATATGCAAAACGCTGTGATGCAAATTGGTGCTAATTCCGCTTCCAAAAACAGAAATGCTATTTAGGACGTGTTTCTTTTTCATTCTTGAGCCTTATTCATTTCTCCTTCATTGTTCTGTAGATCTGCTCGTCTTCTCTCTCTCTCTCTCTCTCTCTCTCTCTCTCTCTCTCTCTGTATCTCTTAAACACGTGAATATGCGTATCCTCCCACAAGTGTACTCCCTCTCACTCTTTCACTCCTTAAACAAGCTCCGAAACTCATGGGTCTTTCCGGACATTTCTCTTTCCTGTCTTTCCGTTTCGGTGGCTTTTAACCCAGCGCGGACGTGAGGCTCGATGATGTAAGATTGGACGTGACACCGATCGTTTGGCGTGTCATTTTTAGCATGGCTTCTATGAAATAGTGTGACATGGCGAAATTCTGTCGTTTTATCAGCACCTGTAATACGTTTCACCAAACGGCGCTGATGCAGGAATCCCCTCAGTGGTGACTACAGAGGATCACTGGAAAGTTCGCTTTACTGACGTAAGCATGAACCACTTCCATCAACGCTAGCTGGCTAACAGTACAGTAACAGTTTACGCAAAAGTTTCATAAGAGATAAAATCGTTAGCTTTTGTTTTTATTGACTAAAATTGCTGTAGTATGTCATCAACTACATGTAGACTGAAACTAACAATAACCAAGGGATTAAAACGAAATCTGACCTGAACTCACACTCGGACACTCGGACACTCGGACACGCTACACTGGCAGTCGTGGCCTAATGGTCCGAGAGTCGGACTTGTAACCCGAAGGTGAACCTGAAGGTCGTGGGTTCGAGTCTCGGGTCTGGCAGGGATTGTAGGTGGGGGGAGTGAATGACTAGTGCTCTGCCACCCTCAGTACCGCGACTGAGGTGAGACCCTTGAGCAAGGCACCGATCCCCCAATTGTTCCCCGGGTGCCGCAGCTAAAATGGCTGCCCACTGCTCCGGGTGTGTGTTCACTACTGTGTGTGTGTGTTCACTACTGTGTGTGTGCACTTGGATGGGTTAAATGCAGAGCACAAATTCCGAGTGTGGGTCACCACACTTGGCCACAAGGCACTTCACTTCACCAAACAGTGAGGGCGAAACCATGAGAATTAATCGTAAGAACACGTGAATCAGCAGAAGTTCCGAAGCGAAGATCCATCTCGAATCACTTCCTGTTACGCGACGTTTTTGTCAAGTCCTAAGGGAGCGAAATTGATTACGATAAACGTAGCAACCTGGTACGTTGCATTATGCAAATTGGTGATCAGGGATTGGTCGGCAAATCTGTCGTGTTTCCTGTAAACAACACAGTTAAAGCCGAATCCAAACCCAAAGCTGACATCTGTTTTGATTTTGGGAAGAAAATAGTGAAACTGGGTTAGTGAGGGTGAAGCTTTCCCAGAGTGGTCATTACTATGATGAACAGGCACATGTGTGTGTGTCTGTGTGTGTATGTGTGTGTGTGTGTATATATATATATATATATATATATATATATATATATGTGTGTGTGTGTGTGTGTGTATGTGTAATGACTGATGGTTTTGGCCTGTTTTTTTTCCCGGTGTGCTCTTTTCTAATTGTCCCCCGTGGGAGGAAATAAGAGCTCATCACTGCTAGCAGGACTGAATAAAAGAGGAAAAGGTTTATTTTTACCTTCTCTCTCCTTTTCTGTCTGCTAAAAAAACAAAAAAAAAAAAAAACAAAAGGAGGAAATCTCCGGTGGCCGTTGCTGGAATGGCTGTGTGGGGACATTTCTGTGGCGAAAGTTCCCTGATCTAAGCATTTTCGTCTCTCCGTGACTGCAGGTTACAGCCCTCTTTTCTTTTCTATTTTATGGATTTCTTTTTTTTTTTCCCTCTCATCCAATCTATCTTCTTTCCTTCACTTCAAAAACCCAACTTGTGGAAAAGATAGTGACCTGGGTTTCTGTGGGAGTAACATTTAAAATCAGTGGAATCTCTTACCTGTGGACTTGGGCTGATGGCTGAGTTTAAGTAGCCTGATCTCCTGAAACTTTGAGGATTTCATAGGACTGAATTCGTACGAAAGGCTGAGCGCTAAACACCGCCCCCTCGAGCTTCAACCGTTTCTAACGTTCCATCATGAGAAAAGATAAAGTGCTAGGAAGCCCGGTAGCACAACGCTAACCGCTTTCACACCTGTTAGTCCGTTTCATCGGAAAGAAAGTGATTCTTTCTCTTTTGGTTCGGTTAAACTAATCAAAAAGCAAAAAAAAAAAGTCTGGTATAAAACAATGTATGTTTATGTAACATGTATGGAAGGAGTCTCCAGTGTCAGCGCTTTGTAAAGCTGTCGCTTTAAGCTTCCCAACATCTTCAGAAGTTTACGCTTGACAAGCTGCTTTTTTTTGGTCATTATTAACATCAACTAATTAAAGCATTAATCGCAGCGGATGTTGATGGCGAGCGGTGTGAGGGGCGCTTTGTAAAAGTCAGAGGTGAAGCCTTCAGGACATTACGGCTTACGCTTCGTGGTTTCTCTGTAACGTGACAACCGGAGAGACTGTCAGAGAGACTGGGACTGTTTATCGCTGCTATAGTGTAAGTGATAACAGGAACTGACGTTGTTTCCCCGACGTTCCAACAGCATTAAATGTAACCATAAACATATGATGTATCGTTCTTTAACAGCAGTAATCGTAACCTTTTAACAAATGGCTGCCTTATGAGTGATTTTGGTGTATAAAACACTTCAGGATGTGAAAGTAATCAACTTTGGAGTGCTAACAGTAACTCGGCTTCATCGCTCGGCTTTTTTTTCCTGTTAACGATGTGTTTCTCGCGGAGATGCGCTTGCGTCACGCCGTGAAGCTTTGATGCCACCGTGTGTCACTCTGAGAGCGACTCGGGGAGGTGTGGAAGCGTGCTGGTGGAAGCGTGCCGTTCGGACACAGCCACGGCGGGCGCAGGGCGACCCAGGTAAAAATAGGTTCTCATTAAGATTTAACAGCGTCTCGGCATGATAAAAAGCGCTGAGTGAATGATAAGAGGAATATTAATTCTGCACAGACTGAACACACACACACACACACACACACACACACACACACACACACACACACTCTGTCTCTCTCTCGAGGCGAAGTCCTGCTGGGCTGAGATTATCCTCAGCAGTAGCAGGTTTTATCCATAATTCCATTCTGAGCTCTAATGCATCAGAAGGACATAACTTTCCAGCTTGATCTTATAGCATCAAGAGAAAGTGACATTGCTGGATTTATTAAAGAGCTTTAAGAAAAGCGAGCTCAGCCAGCCCTGTTCCTCGCACCATCCTTCCCCCGTTGCTTCATCACCCCACTGCGGTTGATGCTTTTCCTCTAACCGCACGATACTCAGTGTGTTATTCCTCTCTTAATGTCTGAGACTCGCTGCACTGTCCGTCCCTTTTACCTGAATCTTATCCTCAATGTTTGGTATCTTTCCACTTTCAAGATGACGAGGGTCCCTGCTGTTGGTGATTCTGTTAGTAATAGTGTAATAGACTCCGCCTCTTTGGTTTGAAGGCGGAGTTGTAATAGAAACCTGGAAATGCTGTCGAGGATGAGACCCTATCCGTGACTACATCAGAGGTAATGAGGTCACGCTGTCCATGACAGCTAATTAAGAGGACAAACAAACTGATTACTGTTGTCTTAACGCCTATGACACTGTGTTCCCACCTCCCACTGACCCCCCCTCACACACACACACACACACACACACACACACACCAGGCATATGGTAACCCGGCCTCGTCTCTGCCCTCACACTGGGTAAAATGAATTAAAGTACTATTCAGGAATAATTAACGCTACATGCCGACATTACACGCACCCCGGTGGCCATTTCAGCGTTTAGTGGAGCAACGTTTACCCAGGTGCTATAAGAAAAGAGCGGAGAGATGGTGACCTCTGACACTGAAGGAAAGCGTTGCAGGTGTGTGAGAGGAGAGACGAGAATGTGACAAACGAGAGATTTCATGGCTGTCTCAGCGTGACGAGAGAACTCCTAGCCCTCATTAGCATTCCAACCAAGCTACGCTTGTCAGAATGACAAGATTAATGTGTTTAAAGCCACATCACATGAACCCCTCTGTCCTGGAGATGACGGAAAACTTAAAGTTTTACGTCAGCTTTACCTCCAACTGTTACAACGTGCTCGCACTGGAGACTCCTTCCAGTTACACGTGTTTAATCGCACATGTCACATGTCCCTGCGAATGAGCTGTTACTATAGAAACCATAACATATTAGAACGAGAGCATTAATATAAATTTTGCAGCTGCATTACTGTCAGAGCAGCAGTGATAGAAAATGAATCACCTTCTGGACCAATCAGAATCCAGGATTCTTAACTCACCACTTTAAAAGTTGAGTGGTAAAAGTTCTTATGGACTGTTTGTTTTACCAGGATAGAGGAACGTTACAAGAATTTTTTTTTTTCTATTTCTGACCCGGAGTTAGGTCATCTTCAACTGTCCATAAACCTACACACTCGTCTAATCCCGGTCATCAGTTCAGCTCATCCTCAACAGTTTTCTACGCCAGATTTCAGCTCCTACAACTGCCGAAGATCTCATAATATACTTCTCACGGAAAAAAAAACCCAAAACAATCCTTGACCCTCAGCTGCTCAGCTCTGCCCTCGAAGTGGATCCCGCCTCACATGTAAGCTTTGGATATATAAATATAATGCTCCTTGTTTCTTCGTGCTCTTTCTAAAGTGCATAGAGAAAGTGATGCGAGCTGGAGATTAAAGCCGCGATGTTTGCAGAAGCAGACGCAGATAAAGAGGACGGAGTTTACTCGAGACAATGAGGGTTCACAAAGGACCAGGAGAGGAGATTATGGTGACGTTAGCTTCCCGCAGTCCTGTCTGTATCCATAACGAGAGAGCTAATCTTTCCCTACTGACCACATGTTTACCGTCGCAGAATGACCACCGAAATGCATACAGTGCTGGCCTTGGTTCAGTGTTTCAGTGTGTCACATCGTTTTATCTGAAAACGGTGCAGACGCAAAGTGTGTGTTCCTGCAAAAGAAAAGACGTATGCTTAGAAATATTCCCAAAGAGGCCCGATGTTTCTCAAAGGAAAAACCTTCTGTCAAAGGGTTCTACACAGACTCCCTAAGGATTTCCCTCAGGATCATAGATTTGTGCTTTTTGTACTTGTCTTCTACACTACCTTGCAAAAGTATTCACCCCCTTGAGCTTTTCCACATTTTGTAGCCTTAAACCGTGGAACTTTATGTGGAATTTCTGTCAGGAATCTACACAAAATTACGCATAATATTGAAGTGTGTGTGTGTGTGTGTGTGTGTTTTGTGTTGGGGAGGTCTAAAAATAATATAGTTTGGGATATTATTTAGTAGTGATTGCATAAATATTCACCCCGTTGTTGTGAAACCCCTGAATTCATCGAATACAGTTGATATACTGTACAACTAAAGTGTACAACTAAAGTGTAATCACATGATCTCTTGCGATATAAATACACCTGTGTCTAGAGTTTGTTAGAGAACATATCTAAACAAACATCATCATGAAGACCAAGGAGCTACCCAGGACAGAGTGCTGGAAGAGCATCAGTCAGGGTTATAAAAAATGTCACAAATTTGAAAATCCCAGAGTGACATTAAATCCAGAGACTACGGCACAACCGCAACTGTCTAGAGGAGGCAGTCCACCAAAAGCCATTGACCAGGTAGAGACGGGATTAGTCAGAGAACCAACCAAGGGACCAAAGGTAATGCTTAACATGATGCTACCACCACCATGCTTCATTGTTCTGGACAGGTGTGAATCAGGGCTTGGTTATAAAAAAAAAAGAAATATTCAATTTACATTTTTAAATAGAACAATGGTGGACCCTGAATGGAACCTGAAGTAGGTGTGACCTAAACCAGAAAGGGTTTTCTTCCTTTCGTTCTTTCTTTCTTTCTTTTTAGGCTGATGTTCTTATCCAGAGTGATGAGAGACATCATGTAAAGCAGCTGAAGATGCAGTGCTACAGTTGGTAGTCATGTTTGCTGAGATGATGGGTTAATATGTTGGAAAAACCAGTCCACCATCCTCTGTGAGATTTTGGAGGAAACTTGGGTATCATCAGTGCAGCACAAAAAAAAAAAAAAAAAAAAACATGAGTCTGCTCTGAGATTTAACACACAGCGAGAAGAAGGGTAGACAAAAGAACAGAACTCTGAGGAACTCCTGTAGTGAAGCGGTGAGGTGTGATGAGATTGCGTTTCTCTGCTCTACGTGATGTGGAGATGTGATGAAAACAGGTCTAAGCATAGAGTGGAGGTAAGGATGCGGGGTTTCACAGTATCACTGGTTACTGACAAGTTGAAGGATGAGGGCGGAGTTTTCTCTGGCCTTGTGTACGGCGCCGGTGATCTTATCAAATGCGTGGCCTGTTTTCAGTTTTCAGTTCGAGACGAGAAGGTAGCTGTGTCCGAACAGGACGTTTGATGAATGAGTGGGGTTGAGTGTGGCATTTTTACAACTGATCATCTGTCTATCTATCTATCTATCTATCTATCTATCTATCTATTAGTCTGCATTGTGTTGAACTTTTCTACATTCTGTAGTGTTACATCCTGGAACTGAAATGAACTTACTATCATGGATCTACACAAAATAACCATAATATTGAACTGAAAAGAAAAAATCAATATAGCTTGCAAAATTATTCAGGCTGCATAGGTTTTCATTTTTATTTTCCTCATTTCAGCATTGTGCGCTGTTTTGTGTAGATTCATGGCATAAAATCTCAATTAAATCCGATTCAGTTCCAGATTGTAACACTACAAATATGGTAAGGTGCATGGGGGGGGTGAATACTTATACAACTCAATGTATCTACCTGTCTATAACATTTCCATAACGCTTACAGAAACACCAAATGTCAGGGACCGGGTAAAGAGAAGATTAGTCAGAGGCAAAGTGTAACGCTGCCACTGTAAGTGAGATGCTGCCACCACCATGCTTCACAGATCCGGAGAAGTAATCATTAGGCTTTCATTATAAGATTATTCCAAATTTTGCGCATCCCTTGCAGCAGCAGCAGCAGCAATGGGGCGTGAATACTTAAGCAACCACAAATTTTCATGACATTAGATCCATTTCAGTTCCAGGTTGTAACACTACAAAATGTAGAAAAGTTCAAGGGGGGTGAATACTTATGCACCACATGACATACAGCGTACCTGTCTATTATATTCCCATAACACACATGACATAACCCCATCAGAAAATCGCTGTTGCTATGGCGCGCACAGCCGGCCGGCGACACACTGGACGGAGAAAGACTGCTTGTCTGGGTGGTAATAGGTTATCGATTGGCGAGGCTGTGAATCGCGGTGGTCTGAGCTCGGTTCCTCTGACCGTCAGAACAACATTATTAAAGCAGATCAAACACACAGCGGTGTGGAAAAATGTCACACTCTCACTCTTCACCTCCTTCGTTCCGGCGCAAGCTCGGGACCTGACACGTAGCTGCTGCGATCAGCGGGCGCGAGCTCTGATGCTATAAGTGCGAGGGATTGTCATTTTTGATACTGGATTATTGTGATGAAATGAGCAGCTTGGGTGTGTGTGTGATGTGTTCTTTCTTATCATTTTCTCTCTCTCTCTCTCTCTCTCTCTCTCTCTCTCTCTCTCACGTACAGACTGATAATGTTGTCACACATGGGCGTGGCCTCTCTGGCCAGCATGTTGGGTTTTTTTGTTCAGATTATATATATATATATAAATATATAGCTTCTAAAATTTGTTTATCCGTTACGTCCTCGGCTTTGTACTAACTTCATTCTCCGATTAGATTAGCAGCGCATGCTAACTGTGCTAGCTACCTACACTCATTAGAGGCGCCGACTGTCTCTTCTACTTGCTATTTTTTTCCGTAATGTTGTTGTTGAAAATTAATACACACCTTCTGACCAATCACAATCCAGAACCCTACAGCGCTGTGGTATACGGAACGTTAGCGCCGTTAGCGAGAAGTTTGCTAATGTTTACAAATGCCTGAAATAATGCTAGTTACGAAGAACTTAACGCAAAAAAAGTCACTAATTCTTTTAAAACAAACATAAAACTATACTTTTGTTTATGGATTCATCAATTTTGAAGGTTGGCGTCTGCGGCGAATCAGAGCCACGTGTGTGCAGTGTGTGCTGCGTGTGCAGCGTGTGCTAGCGTGTGCTGCGTGTGCTAGCGTGTGCTGCGTGTGCAGCGTGTGCTAGCGTGTGCTGCGTGTGCTAGCGTGTGCTGCGTGTGCTAGCGTGTGCAGCGTGTTCTGCGTGTGCTGCGTGTGCTAGCGTGTGCTGCGTGTGCTAGCGTGTGCTGCGTGTGCAGCGTGTTCTGCGTGTGCTGCGTGTGCAGCGTGTGCTAGCGTGTGCTAGCGTGTGCTGCGTGTGCAGCGATTATGGATGGCTCGGTTTGCTAACGCACGGATCTGTGATTACATTCCCTCTCTTTTCTCTTTGAGCGCCTTAAATCGTTATTTAACAGGGACAAGAGTGTAAATATTACCACCGAGGAATTATTAATATTCTCTATTTAATCTGCTGCAGAAATCTTCAGCTTCATTTCTCTCGTCCTACACATCATTCTACACTTTCACACTTCCTTAGGTTCAAAAATGTTTTTTTAATTAAATTTTTAAGTAAATCTGAAATGACAAGCTACAAGATGTCGCTCTCTCTCTTTGAGAGCAGTTTCTCTCTCTATTTCTCTCTCTCTCTCTCTCGCTCTCTCTCTCAGCAGTCTCTCTCTCAGCAGTCTCTCTCTCTCGCTCTCTCTCTCAGCAGTCTCTCTGTCTCTCAGCAGTCTCTCTCTCTCACTCTCTCTCTCAGCAGTCTCTCTCTCTCTCAGCAGTCTCTCTCTCTCGCTCTCTCTCTCAGCAGTCTCTCTCTCAGCAGTCTCTCTCTCTCGCTCTCTCTCTCAGCAGTCTCTCTGTCTCTCAGCAGTCTCTCTCTCTCACTCTCTCTCTCAGCAGTCTCTCTCTCTCTCAGCAGTCTCTCTCTCTCGCTCTCTCTCTCAGCAGTCTCTCTCTCAGCAGTCTCTCTCTCTCGCTCTCTCTCTCAGCAGTCTC
>CM074943.1:12883763-12891263 GCA_037576815.1 Pangasius larnaudii | reverse complement strand
TAAAGAAAGGAGGGAAAGGAGGCTAAAATCATGCGTCCACACTTTTTAGTCATCAGTCAACCAGTTTGGCGTGATTTCATCTTCACCGCTCGCTTCTGATGCCGTGCCAATTAATAGCCAAGAGCGAACGGTATTCGCCACTTATCATTCATTATTTTCTGCTGCGCGATGGTACGGAATAACCTCCTCCGGCTCGGACAGCGACACTCAGAGCTTGATGGTTTTGGAGTGCCTTTGATTGGGAACGAGAGCCATCCTTTCTTATCAAATAAGTCACCCAGGCTCAGGGTTTCCATTCGATCAGGGCTGGTTGTGCGGCTGATTTTTCGGAACGTGCTCAAGTGGCTGTAAAATGCATCACTTCAGGAAAACCGACGTTCAGTAAAACGCCCACGTTTGTCCGCTCTGCTTACAATCAATGGCTTTTTCATACAAGTGCTTAACAGATTAGCGTCACATTATTGAACATTTCTTGTGTTTGTGTAAAGTTTAGCAGCTGCCTTTAGGGCCGCTTTCAGATCAGCACCGCTAAAGACGGAGCGATTTTTTTGCCTCGCCTGTGGCTTACGCATTGAGATGCTGCTCGCATTATTCATACGAGCTCCACGGAAGTGCTGATGTTGTAACCTTGACTTCTAACAAGCAAAAGCAATTTCATAAGACGGATTCATTTCAACCTGTTTTTGGTGTTAATAAATCAACCGATCAATCAAGAAAGCTGTAAAAAAAAAAAAAAAAAACATGGCCCGGACCTGGGAGATGTGCGAAGATCTATGTGCAAAAAGGTTAAAAATAAAAATCCAATAATCCAAAAATCAATGTCAAAAACAGTATAAAGGTCAAACACGGAGATTCATGAAATCAAAACGTGGCAAAAAACTGGCCACGTGAAATATCAATTACTGGAAATAATGCTGAACAACTTAGTCAACGCAGAATGATTGGCAAGACTTCGCAATGAGTGTCTGAAAGCTATGTGTTTACGTGTATAGTGCAAGAATCAGGATGTATGTGGGAACAGGGAAGAAGAAGAAGAGTCATGCTCTGCTGGCATGGATGTGACAAAAACTTTATTTTATCCCCATAAACAGGAGTTTAACAATAATTCCACTAGCCACAATCTAACATTAATAGCTAGCTTGTGAGCTGAAGTTAGAGTTTTGCAGACGTTGGAACAAAATTCGACATCGTCTGGTTCTCATTTCTCAAGCAGTTGATGATTCTAAACAAAATAAAAGAAGGATCTGCCATAATACCTGGAACTTCTATCAGGCAGTCTTCAAACATATGACTTTATATCGACATGGCTGCTCACACCATCAACAGAAAACAAAAACACCATTTTTCTACTTTTAAATGAGACTAAATTCGTATTTACTTTAGATCAGTAAATATACAGACACAGGCACTGGTTATTGGTTATTTGAGAAGGTAAATACGGCATGAATTTTAAAGTTATCAGCCATCTCAGATGTTAGCTGACTAGCTTGTTGCTAGTTCATGAGCCTTTGCTGCACAGACAGAGTGAACAACAGACAAGCTTTCAAGGAGGCGGCCATGTTTTTACCCACATTGTAACTCCAAAGGTGCCGCTTTACCCCTGAATGTTACAAAGCGCTGACGCTGGAGACTCCTTCCATAAATGTTAAGCACGTTTCTCCTTACAGAAATCTTCAGAAATGAGCTGTTACTATAGAAACGATAAGCTACGATACCATCGCTAATGGTAATTTCGGGTTTCTCCAAGTCAGACGTTTTAGCCAAGAACTCGTGATGTGTGGTGTATGAAGGTAGAACATGACTGCAGAATGAAAATGAAGAAATAGAAGAGTAAAAACTCAGTTCGTTAATGACTAAAAGCAGCCGCTGGTAAATTTGAGTTGTGTGATCATGCACGCTCCATCCTGTTTGCATAAATATGAATAACTCCCTCGGGTTGTTTTTGTCTTTCACAAAAGAGAATTCAGAGGTTTTTGATGAGATCTTGATCATCTCAGAGCAGAGTTTTAAAGGAGGTCTAGTTTTTTTGTTTTGTTTTGTTTTTTAATAATGGAATATCTAATTAGTGGTTATTGAGGCTGAAGTTCCCATTTAAGTATGAAGGACCACAGAGATCCACCTAAATGCAGTGTGAATGAAAAAAAAAAAAGAGAAAAGATCCCCATATAGTGTGTAGTTCATTCTTCAGATTTTGGAGATTTGGCTTGGTACACCAACGTATTGGTAAAATAAAAATGGGTACGAGATTAAAGTCGACAGTTTCATCTTTAACTTAAACTGTTTCAGGAAACCAAAGTCAATTGGACAAATACACAATTGCAGCGTTAGGTACTGCGTAAAATATTATTTTACGCCATTGATGACTAGCTGTTTAGGGTCTAGATGAAGTATCTTCCCAACTTCCCATGCTTACCCAAGCACCACCCTTTACCCCTTAGCCCCGTGCTCTTAAATCCTCCCACCAGTTCACCGTGCTACACCAGGTCCTTGATTTTATCTTCTTGCTTCTATCATGGAGCTTTTTGTCTTCAGTAAGGGAAATTCAGATTGCTCAGGGTGCAAGCTTGGGTGATCGACTTGCCCCAGGCAAGTTTCCACCGTCTGGTATTCCAAAGCACTAATCATTGATGTCTGAGAGATAAGCAGGTCAATTTACTTTAGGATTCATCTGCTGTTTCTATCGGCAGTCTTACTTGTGATACTTGTCCAAGCCATCACACTTCCTATCCCAGGTCTTCCAGAGGGGCTGGCGTTGGATGGACTTTCTATAGACCGCATTTTAATCATTCATTCCTCTTGACACTGGAATTTGATCACGACAACGGCACTTGAATCACTCTACAAACCAGCCTGTTTGTTAGTTTGATCTCTATTTCTGTCCTTGTTTCTTTTTCCAAATTTGTAAAGTGGCCTTGGGTTTGGTTAAAGGTGCATTAAAATAAAAATGAATATTATTACTATTATAGAACCTTTCTTCCTCTGTGCTCTTCTCACTCTGTTGCTCTGTCCATAATACTTCAGGAGTCTATAGGCTTTTTATATCTATTTTCAGCACACTATAAGCTGTATTTATAGTTTTTGTAGCTTTCCACTGGCTGGGGTTTTGTAGTGAACCCTCTGAGGTTGTGATGGTTTATACTTCTCTTTATGGCATTCTTTTACAGGGTTGAATTTCTTTTGATGGCCTGTGTTACTGGCTTCAGCACTTTCCTTAGTCCTTATCTGGAGAAAAAAAAGCTACAGGACATAGATGCAAATTCCACGTCTAGGCTCATAACAAGAGTTTTGTTTGCTAATGATTCTGTGATACACCGTGTGAACTGTCCAATTACTGTCAGTCTCGTAAAACTGGAACATTACATATATAAAGTGCTGTTATTTCTACGAGGTTCACCCAAGATGGATGCTCAAAAGTTACCTACAAACTGCCCTGTACAATCATCAGTCTATTAAATTAAGAAGAAAAAACAAACCCACTTGGCATGTTTAACTACTATAAGCATTTGCATATGCTAATTAAATAAGCATATGGTTCCATACAGTAATCCGTGGGTCTTTGGCAACTGGGCCCTTCTCGTGTCTGATCGTATGCTGTCTTCCCTGGGGCGATGTCACCTCCTGTATAGAAATCCCGCACTTTCCCAGCATGCAAGGGTGGATGCAATCAAGTACGGATTAAGCATGTGAAAGATGAACGCTTTCCTACAGCACTCTCCTACCTCGTCGTATCAGCATGATCGAAATTAGTCTCGCTTTATCTTCTGATTTTCCTCTTTAATCCCTCTCTGGCCTTCGTAATTGGGGTCGATTCAGTTTGTGTTGCCAATTTGGGCTTCTGATGTTTAATGACTTCAAACAACACTAAAAGAAAGTTGTTAAAAAAAAAAATCATGATTGCGGTTAAGACTGAGATAAGTTTCGTTTCTTGAACCAATCAACCTTTGTTTATCAGAAGGCCTGTTGAATAAATATACGTTGCTGCCCATAAATTCACAAAAAAAGATTGATTAAAGAGTTTTATTCCTCTTTGCCAATGAATACAATTTCTTTATTAAGTAAAGTAAACATTTGTCCGTTTATAGCTACATTTTAAGAAGCAACTCTGTCCTGAAGATGTCCGAAAGTTGCAGCTTTACCTCTGACACTGGAGACTCCTTCCATACATGTTAAATAAACGTCTCCTGTAGCCTCCTGAGTGATGAAACAGAAAAACCTTTTGTCTGAAGGTCTCGAGTTCGAAACCCGACGATGGCGCAGTCGCGCATCGCTCTCTGGGTGGGAGGGGCATACTCTCTCTCGCCTGTCAATCACAGTGACAATAGCCAATCATAGGTATCTGTGAGGTATCTTGTATGCGGAAGAGGGCGGATAACACTTTCCTCTGACTGTGCCCTTTGACACAGGATGAGCAGCACTTTGGAAAGATGCGGCTGGCTTCATGTGTCTCAGAGGAAGCACGTGTTAGCCTCCACCCTACCAGTGGTGTAATAGCAATAATAGCAGTTAGCATACGGCACCACCTTGCATAGTCTTTCACAATTGTTCTGAGAAGACTTTAGAAAACAGACCAGTGTTGTAGCAGACATTTTGTCGGTGCTGAGCTAACCCTAGCGCAGATGAAGAGTCGCTAATAAAAGTTGACACGACACTTTGGATGTGTAATTGGTCGACTTAAAAATAGCCACCAAACCCCGCTAAAGTTTCATTCCAGATGGAGAAGGGTACATACCTCATTTTCAGTCCATGATTTTCAGCTAAAAATAAGAACAGTATCAGTTCCAGTTAGCATAATCTGTGTGATGGTTATGCTAACTGAGGGTTTGGATTTTATTGCTGTTAGCATTTGCATGTTGTGCCAGCCATTTAGCATTAAAAAGGACAAAATGCCAGTGTAGTGTTGAGGCAATGCTCCGGCTTATGAAGAGTGACAGACCACTTTGGATCTTTAAGTGGTGACCACGAAAGTGATGCCGACACGTAATTTGAGATGGAGAGACCAAAACGAGTGGAATAAACCACCACACTGGGGAGGGGTAGAGGTGAGGTACAGAGGAAAACACACACACACACACACACACACACACACACACACACACAAAATAAACTAGATATTTCTTTCTTCCTCCCCAAGGTCAGTTTAAGGTGTTATGGATATGATAGATGGCATTGAATGAATAATAGAGCCGGTGAAGCTAAGTATAAAAGGTGTGTGTGTGTGTGTGTGTGTGTGTGTGTGTGTGGTGTGTGTGTGTGTGTGTGTGTGAGTGAGTGTCCCAGAGAAACCCTACTCATGCTGTTTTATCACCGAGTCACTCTCTGAGTCCAAAGTGAAGCACCGCTGTTCTCAAATCTCTGTCTATCCGCCGGCATCATGAAACAAACACAAGGTCAATTTGCACTTTGTTTCTCTCTCTCTCTCACTGTAATACCTCTCCAGTGCGACCTCGCTCTCCTACTCTCGTCCACCTTCTCTTCTCCGATCTCACCATTTCCAACCGGGTATCCACCATAACTTTAGTGTAACTGGATGGATCGACCCACGGCTGCTGATCAGAAGAGTTGGAATCTGCCCCGGTCCAGTTGGAGGCCCTCGGGCTCCAGTGGGTGCTCCCTAAAAAGGTTAAGAGAAGAATTGCACGTGACAATCCTCCAGTCAGCGTCAGTCACAGTGTACGCTTTCCAGATGGTTACCTCATTGATGAGTTGCCATTGATGAGTCCTTGGTTATTTCCATGGGCCAGACTTTCAGTGGGGGCCCCAAATATCTGTCAACAGCCTTGTTCCTGTCTATAGACACATGTCATGGTCATGTGACCATACGTGAAACAGTCTCCGTGCCTTATTTGACCTTGTTCACCTTTATGCCTTGTCCAACATCCTCATTTTGAGCCCTCATTGTCCTCATTGATGACCTGAAAAATTTAAGCAGCCGTGTTAATGAGATCGCCGACTCTGATTACGAGGGCGGCCACGCATGCCACGCTCTCGCCAAAAGCCCCAGCGACGACTCGGACCTCGGAGTCAAGTGCACGCGGAGGTTAGTTGTCTTGTTTC
Organism: Pangasius larnaudii; assembly: GCA_037576815.1. Classification (NCBI taxonomy): domain Eukaryota; kingdom Metazoa; phylum Chordata; class Actinopteri; order Siluriformes; family Pangasiidae; genus Pangasius; species Pangasius larnaudii. The sequence continues at coordinate 12,885,209 of CM074943.1, read as the reverse complement.
TCTAACCTCGAGCCTGAAGTCTGCCTCCGCTGCTTCTGAATCAAACTCGAGTGCCCTTGTGTGATACTGGGCGGCAAAAAGTGGCTTGGCGTTCCTCGAGTGGCTCGGCGCTGAGCGCTTTTCAGCGCCCTGATTGAGCCGGCGAGCGGAAAAGCATAGCGGCTTCATTTATCCTGCTGATCCTGGCGGAAAAACTCCATTTCCCACGAGTCTCTGCTGCCGGAGATTAGAGGAGTGATGGTCCACTGCGTCCTCTATCACATCCTCTGGACAAACATACACACTGTCCAATCCTCCGGTGTTGTGTCTTAAATTGGAGCTAGCGTAGCGGCAAATAGCATACAATCCCATACCGAGCAGACATTTCTCAAGGCGCCCACTACTTACACACACACACACACACACACTCAGACACACACACAAATCCAGGACAGAGTGGATATTTCCGATAATCCTTCACCGGATTTTGTAGACAGGATGTTTTTTCGGATGTTGCACGCCTCAGTAGGAGTCCACTACTGAGAACTGTTTGCGTTACATCAGATATAAAAAGTGAATTTTGTCCATGTTGGGAAATATGCAATCGGGAAGAAATATCATACACTGTGTTGTGCTGTTTTCCAACCATTCCAAAACGTAATACTTTTTATCCATTTATGGTTACATTTGACGTTGTGAAACGTCTGTGAAGCAACTTACTTTACCGTTATATGTTTAACGTGCTACATTCGTGATATCGGCTAGGATCTGAACAAAACTAGCTTGCTATCTCGATGACTTAATCTGTCTTAAATCTAGCTAGCATGCTAAGTTTAGCTAGCAGGTTAAGTGTATAAGCTTAGCGATGTCTATGATATACGTATATATTTACATTAGTTATAGACACACGGAGCAACCCGAAGAAGTGTTTTTTATGTGTTATTTGCGCCTAAGACCATGTATCGTTTACGCAATTTGAATTAAATCTGTGGTTGAAACGACATTTCAAGAAGGTTAGTCTTCAAGATGGCTGCCGATTGGACTAGAAGAGCCTTTTTGTCAGTAAACATGGCTAAGAACCTCCTACTTTCACCGGAAGAGGAACTGGCGCTGTCATTGACCAATCACGTTTAGTCGCCACGGTTTCAAACGAAACTCTTGAAGAAATTTCCGATCTGACTCCTACTGCATCGTTCTCCGACAAGCTCAACGTGTCGGAGTTTTCCAGCTTTTTCCTGCTAGAAACTCGCATGCGGTGTTGCTGAGAGCCAATCAGATCGCAGGCTTCGGCATTCTGAAGCTTGCGGCCAGAAAAGTGTACAAAACTGATCAGATGCTCTGTGGAGCAGTGGAGCATCTGAGGCTGAAACCAGTTAGAAATGATATGCAAATGGTTGCCGTGGGCGCGTCCGTCTGCGATGGTTGCCGTGGGCGCGTCTGATTCCTGAGTCAGGATCCGTGAGTGGA
>CM074943.1:12855868-12878512 GCA_037576815.1 Pangasius larnaudii | reverse complement strand
AATAGCATAGAGACATTATGAACAAAAAAAAGAAAACTTGGAAGGAAGCAGCAGAGATCTTTGGAGCGTCTGGTGAGAACGACGCTAGTATGAAGCTGAGCACGAAAGACGTAAATCAGATCAAACTGAGTCTAATATCTGGGCGTGTCTTTAAGTGGGGCAGATGGGCGTGTCTTTAAGTGGGACAGATGGGCGTGTCTTTAAGTGGGGCAGATGGGCGTGTCTTTAAGTGGGACAGATGGGCGTGTCTTTAAGTGGGACAGATGGGCGTGTCTTTAAGTGGGACAGATGGGCGTGTCTTTAAGTGGGGCAGATGGGCGTGTCTTTAAGTGGGGCAGATGGGCGTGTCTTTAAGTCGGACAGATGGGAGTGTCTCTAAGTGGGACAGATGGGCGTGTCTCTAAGTGGGGCAGATGGGCGTGTCTCTAAGTGGGACAGATGGGCGTGTCTTTAAGTGGGACAGATGGGCGTGTCTCTAAGTGGGACAGATGGGCGTGTCTTTAAGTCGGACAGATGGGCGTGTCTTTAAGTGGGACAGATGGGCGTGTCTCTAAGTGGGACAGATGGGCGTGTCTTTAAGTGGGACAGATGGGCGTGTCTTTATATATGATTAGTTTATCTTTGAGTAGGATCAGTGGGCGTGTCTTTGAGTAGAATATATGATTGTGTCTCTGAGCGTCACAGATTGACAGGTCTTGGATTAGGGTCAGTGGGCGTGTCTTTGAGAGGAATATATACATATATATCCTATCATGCTAGCTGGCTAATAAAATAATTGAAATTGCATCATACACTGATGACTGATGACTGATGACTGATCACCTTCCTGCTACTATGAAAGGTTTCTGTATATGGCCTTCAAGACACGCCCACTCAGAGCCACACAAATTTCCATATGTGGACTCAGACACGCCCACATATATATATATATATATATATATATATATATATATATAAGAGAGAGAGAGAGACCCAAAGACGTGTCTTATCTGGACAGATGCTTCAAAAGTAATGCATGGTTTTTTCAGGCACAATTCTTTTTGTTTGTTTTAAGGAACATAAAATGCCAAATGTTCTTTATACGATGAGAAGGTCTTTAATTCTTACAGCAGCATAATGGACATGAGATTTAAGACAGCTGTTATACGCCGGGAGTAAACCTGGATTTTCAGTAAAATCAATTACAGCAGCAGGTACCATATGCGACCTTTAGGTCTTTGGGTACTGATCAGCTTTGAAAGTACAGATTATTATTGGCATTTTATTCTTAATATTTAATAAGCTCAGTTTTCTTCATGATGGCTAACATGGCATTGTGTCGTCTTCTACCCAAACAAAGCCAAATAAAACACTTAATAGAGTTCATGGAATTTGGCTCAAACTTAGTCATTCATCTGTCTTTAGTTTAGTTCGTTAGTCGTGTGGAGGTTTGAAATTGCCTCAGGCCGTCATTATCATTCATTATACACCAACGTGAAGACAATGAAACATTAGCGCTTACTGGAATAGGCTCATTCTCTCTCTCTCTCTCTCTCTCTCTCTCTCTCTCCAGCACTCCTTCCTGTAGGACTGCCGTGTCTGGCAACGTGAGGAAGGAGTAAGCTAGCAGGGCTTTGTTTCTGGTCGCTCAGACTAGGTCTAAATCATGCATCAGCTGAGAAATATTGTGAAAGAAAGAGAAGGAAAATGACCTTGTGCTGTTTGCTAATGCTGGTCATAAACCCTGGATTTGGGATCTCTGGGATCTGAAGTCAACCTTTTGAATAGTAGAAGAAAAGTTTCTGAAACCTGAGCTTTATTCCACACCCAGAGCTTCACACAACACGGAAAGTGACAGCGTTTTTTTTTTTTCAGGATGTAAAATGATAAGATGGACTGTGCAGGCTAGACAGAAAACGGCCCATAATTCTCCGGTTCACAACTGCCTCGTTTCTCTCTTCCTTCCCCCCAGAGATGACACTTGTCTGCTCTTCACCGCAGACGTCTCGAGATCCGAGGTGAGAGTCCGGGGTCAGATCCTCTTGATTCAGTTCGACTTGTGAAGTGAATCCAATTAATAGGAGCTAATTAGTTTAGATTTGAATGATGAGCTCTTGAATCGGTGTGATGCGAACGCGGCCGAGTGGAACTGAAGCGGAACCGACGATGACCCCGCCTCAAGTCTCTGCGGAGTGGAGCCGAGTGGAACGTGATTGGTTTTGACTGACGGACGACGGGACCACGGTCTGGTGATCATCCATCTGCTTTATGCTAAGCTGTGGGAAGTCGAGATGCATGAAGGTAGATCAGTGATGGGACCGAACAGTTAAATGGAGGGGCTGTGATCTAATCGTCGATAGATCTCGAGCTCGAGTAATGCTAACTCGCTATCAAAAGCGCTAAAGTTTAAACAAGTCCACTTTTAGCTGTTGGAGTTTGACATGGAAGTCTCTGCACTGTCATATCTGAGGTGGTCTGAGAAAACCCTGTCGCTGCGCCTGGAAAAGTCCAAAAGTCCAATTCTGACCACAATTATTTTTTTTCCCTTCTATAAAATACTTCAACACCTCGACTTTAAGAAAACGTGAATGACGCCAAAATGATGTCAAAATATTTTTATTGGCTGCACCCGTTTATTTCAGCCAGTTATAATTCTTTAAAACTTACATCACTGTAAAAACAGTATAATCGTAAACTTGTTTTCCCTCCATTTCTTTCTTTCGTGTGCATCTTTACTCAACAAAATGCTTTGCGAATACGTCGTGGAGTGATGAGGCCATTTTCCACTTTCCCTCATCCCTTATTCACCGTTGATTAGACGACAGAGACGCTGCGAAAGCCACAATCAGGAAAAATAAAAGCGCGAGCTCCGGCAATTACGGATATTGACCCCACATTATAAAAATTATAAGTTAAATTGCGACTCAGTGACAAGCCCGAAATAGCAGAGAGAGCCTCGAGGAGAAATATTATTCAAAAAGGTCAATCCTTTCTCCTGAACGAAGCTGAGGGGAAAGTGTTTTTACATAACCTAATGTCTGCTCGGGAAAAAATAAACTATACAGTGTGTTATAACAGTTATAATGCCTTACAACAAACCTGTTTCACTCACCTCTAATGACCTGCTATAATGCCCGATCATGTGTTATATACTTTCATCTATATAGGAAATATAGTTTGAAATGGTGTTTGTTATAATGCATTATACAGTAGCATAATTAAACGTACTTCATTTAAATGCTCTATATCTTTGTTTTAAAACATGCAATGTGAGGTGTGTTATAATGCATTGTAACATTTTATAAACTTACTTTTATGTAAGAAAATAAGACTTTGTGAAAGTTTTTTTTTTTTTATAAAGCATTATGATACATGTTAACTGTAACTATTGAAGTTTATAGTAGACATTATAATGTATTATGTGTGTTATAAAGCATTTCGTAACACATTCTATGAAGGCCATATGTATAATATGTATGTGCCTATGCACACATTCATGACTTGTTATAATGCATGCGAGGCATTATTCACATTATTATACTTATTTATACAAAAAAAAGCATTACAGATTGTAGCAATGTTTATAATGCATTTATAAATCATTTATAATGCATTATAAGCACTGTTTATAACACATTATGTCAATACCGAAGCTATTCTGTCCCAGTGACAGTTTATAAATGCTTGGTTTCTTTAGTACTGGTGTTTATAATAATAAATAATTAAAATATTATAATAAAATATTGCTATGCATTTTCATAGATAATTATAACAGTGTGTCTGATACGCTATGAATGCTTTATAACGTCAGGTGCATATATTCATATAACTATGGCCTTCATAGAAAGTGTTACTGCATTTTTATTACTACAGTATTCTTTATTTTATATTTTAATTCTCAATTTTTATTTTAGATTTTTTAGCACAAGATCAAGTGTACAAACTGAAATACTAACGAGGCTAGCACGAAAGGAAGCCATTTTCTTAGCATATCTGATATGGCACCTAGACTTAAAAAAAATATACATTAAAACTTAAATTGCATAATATAATATACAGCAAGTCGTCAAAAATGCGCTAGATTTTCATGACGTAACATATAACTCAGGTATGTAAAGAACACGAGATAGGTTACAACCGTTGGCTAGCAAGGCTGGATAACTTTTCCTGAAAAAAATGATATCTTCCATCAATCTTTTTTTATTTGATATAAATAATATAATACTGACACTTGATAGATTTTTTAAGGTAAAGTTGATAAAATGTCACTTCTAGCTAACAGCGACTGTGATGGCGGCCATGTTGGAGTTAGTTGTAGCTGGAATGGGTTTTATACCCACACACACACACACACACACACACACACACACACACACACACACACACACACACACACACACACACGCTGTGGCAGAATTGCAGCACTTCATATTGACGCCGGAGTGATGGCTTTACTCTCTCCAGAGATTAATTACAGATGGACAGAGCGAGACAGAGAGAGAAATTGAGAGATTTGAAAAGGGATTTGCCGGCTTTATTGCTCATCGGAATTTGCACAGACGATGGAAATGGATTGGCGCCTGTGTGCATGCGAATGTATCACTACCAGTCGTGTCACATTCCTCCGTCTCTTCATCACCGACTCTTCATTGTCTAAACCGGTGATGGATATGTGGGGGGGGGAGAAAGTTTAGGCGCCCCGCGTTGCCGCTGATCAGAGTTTTCGCCCATGTCATCGGTCGGTAAATATCTTGATGAAGTTTGTGGATTTGTGGCATCATGTCTCACACACAGGCGCCCGAGGGACCGCGAGTCGTGTTCGATTCTCATTTTCAAAATGCCATGCACTTCATTGTAAAGAGGCTGATGATAGCATCTGTGCCCTCCAACCACAGTCAGGTAGTTGGTGCTGAGATTCCCACTATCGCACCATCTCGCCAGTTAAATGCCAGCCAGAAACATATTTACAGAAAACCGGACAAGGACAGGCCATGCTAATATTAACCTGTCTGGAGAAAATAAAGGACAGAGATACCAGCATGTGGGAAGAAATGAATGGGAACGGCCAGCATACGTTCACTCTAGCAAGCAACAAATCTCCAGGCGAGCGCTTATTTTCTGCGTACGCGCATGTTTCAACGACAACTGAACAACGTTTCAATTCAAGCCTTTTTTTTTTTGTCAGTCGAATGCAAATTCCAGGCGTTACACTTTTTTTGCAAAGTGAAAAAATGATTAGTGATCCATATGATTCGCTCGAACGATTCCTCAGACCAATCCTACGGTGCTTGTGGTCCGAAGTTTCTTCAGTTCCCGGCTCACGACTTCAGTTAGCTCCCATTTCAATGGAAGAAAAACGTATGACTATGGTTTCAGCTTATTTTGTCATATACAAGCTCTCAGTATATGCGCATAGAGTCGTTAATAAAGAAAATTAACGCTTGGAAGGATGCAGCAGAGATCTGAGGTCTGTGGTGTTAGAGGAAAATAATCAACATCAAGGTCATAACAGTAACCTCTGCTTTGTCACATCACCCCATGTTGTGTTTTATCCCTCGTATATTACGCAAGATTTAAAAAAAAAAAGTCTTTAAGCTTTGATTCTTGGCAGTTCAGATGGGAGGTTTATATGATTTAAAGACATTTCTTCAAAGACTCCGATACGAAGCCGAACCCTTTGATAGCAGCTTCGTGGTTCTATTTTATTGGTCTCATCCTTCAGTAGCAGCCTCCTGAAACACACGGACACTCAGGGAATACTGATCCTCTCCTTTATTCCTGTTTCTGTCTCGCACTCGAACAGCTCATCTAGCATTCCTTAATCTTCATCGTTCCCCCCTTTCAGGGCTCTCCGGATGTTCTGTTCCTTCCTGATCCTCGTCCTTCTCCGAGACGACAACCGTCTGCTCTTTCGCTCCTGATCACATCTTCAGCCGTGAAATTGCTGTATATCACGTCCCGTGTCTCAGGGTCTCTCTGTCAGACGCTGATACTTTACTGCGTCTCTCTCTCTCTCTCTCTCTCTCTCTCTCTAACTCTCGTCTGTCTTCCTGGTCGGCTTTCCGTTCAGACATTTTTATGTGGATGTGGCTTTGCATGAAGGGAGAAGCCGGAAATCCAAGAGGATGCGCTAAAAACAAATTGATGGAAACGTATCATTTGTACAGATGACGATGTAGTCTCTTTCAATGTCGTCTTGTTCTCCTTGATATATCTCCAACGATAATTAGAATGTGATTAAACACAGTTTAAGCAGCAGATCAACAGTGAAAATGTCTTTAATGTAGACATATTTCACTGTTTCTATGAAGGATATTAGACAAGCTATTTGTAAAAGGATAATGTTTTTTTTAAAAAAATGCTGTTTTTGAATGTTTTTGTTTACTACATTCTTGCTCTGCCCGCTTGGGCAGGACTACGCATTCTTCCTTTGCAGAATTGGCAGGTCACTAGACTCCACCATCTTGTCTTCTTTCTTTTTTCGATCCACACTTCCAACTTGTCTATCTTTCTTTCTTCAGATTCTGTCCCACAGCTTCACTTCTTTTTCATATTACATCAAGATCCATACGTGCAGCTTTTCTCTGGAAAAGCAGGCATTTTTTTTTTTTTTTTTGAAAATGTCACATCCTGCCATTTCGCCATCTCTGGTGGCGCGACATAGCTCATCTATCTGCGATACAGTGCCATCCGTCATCTTGAAAGGCCGAAGCTAGGTCTAAAAAGTATCCAGGGAATAAGAAAGCAAAGGTTAGCTGCAGGAATCCCAGTGGTTAATGTTAGCATTGGACCGAGCCAGAAGTCAATATACAGAACTGTAGGGACAAGGGAAAGGGCGCAACGAGACTTAGTGATAAATCACAACGCACACACACAAACATCAACAGAGCTAGGCACCCGGAGACGTTGACAAATCGATGACGCCCAACATGCTGCTCAAATCTCCAAGGAGAAATCTTTCTTTCTGGGAGCCTCATGTCATCACAAAACTTTTCTGGGTGAAGCAATTTGGGAAGGAATCCAAAGTGACATCTCCAAACCGGCCCATTTTTTTCAAAGTACGCCACAACAGGCCCATTCTTAAAGACACTAGACACTGTTATAAGGTTCTACATAGAACTCTTAATGTTTCCCAAAGAAAGACCTTCCAGAAGTTTATAAGAGTCCAAAGAAACCCTTACGTCAAACCCTCACTGAGAGGGAAGCTCTCCTTTCTAGGTTACTACACAGAACTCTTCATGTTTCCTCCACAGAGACCATTCCAAAGATATATAAGATCCAGACGGGACCCTTACTTGAAACCCTCACTGATAGGAAGCACTCAGTTCTAGTGTTCTATATAAAAACCTTTATGTTTCCTCCAGAGAAACCTTCCAGAGATTCACAGTATCCTGAAGGAACCCTTACTTGAAGCCCTTGCTGGTAGGAAAGCTACATCAGAAGCCTTAATGTTTCCTTAAGGGCTCTACGAAAGCAGTCCTCTAAGTAATGTCTCGGCATTGAAAAGTTTTTTTTTTTTGCTAATTTTGTGGTCCTGTTGGTGGAATACTTAAGAATTTGAAAAAAAAAAAAAAAAAGTTCAATGGTGACAGTAAAGAGCGAGAACCAAAGAATCATTACGGTAAATATTTAAGAGTGTACTTGTTTTCGAAGCTTGGAGTGATCAGTCAAACAGGCTAACAGCTAGAACTCAGTAATACACAGCAGCTTTGCTAGAGGTGGGCTGGGATTTCTTACCCCCTCAACCCAAAAAAAAAAGTTGTAGACCCCCTGGGTTTACTTCATGGACCTCATTCTTTAGAACCGTGACTTTAGGGTACATTTACATCTTGCAGTTTGCATGATTTTGTTTTAAATAAAACAGCAGACTAACAGAAAAAGCCATTTTTTTTGGATTATACAATGTGAATCTAATCATGTGATTCCTCACAGTCTGTCAGGCTGCAACATGCCCGGAGTATTTTTTGCCAGAGTGCTTCTGCACCTCTAAAATCACCTGTAATGCCTCATCATCTGTGAGCCGGGGAAAATTTGCTTCACATTGCGCTGACACAGAGGTTTTTTTTTTGTCTCGAAATTGTTACGGTGAGGGAGGAAGTGCAACTCTGTCTCACTGCATACTGTCCTCTGTTTGGACATGATTAATGTCTGAAGTTTGCTTCTTTCTCTTTACATTGGAGCTGCAAGGCTAATGTGGCTTAATAAGGGAATCCTATAGCCATATACTATATACTATATATATATATATATATACAAAACAATATGTCTTAACATTTTGTGTGACATTTCTTAATTTTTTAACTGTCGCTACTAGTTTATCAGTTCCCCTGATGATGGATCCAGAAGTTATTTTTCTCTGCTCAAATACTAGATGGCTAGCTAGATATCTAAGTTAAGACTGAGTATCAAGTCTCTATGCGTTAAGGTTACCTGACTACTAGGTAGCTGGAAGATGAGCGATTTGCATACGTTACATTTGTAAATACTGTATATTTATCAAATGGTGCAACAGTTTGGTCTGAAGTGTTAACGGGAATGTAGTTAATAAATCACGGTGCTTATCACCTCAGTCAGCTTGGTGGAGATTGCTGATGTGGTTTCTGACAGTGTGTGATACAGTGGCATCTACAACAACAACAAAAAAAAACACGGATATTTAGGAGTATGCAGGATGTGACATAGGAGATGAGCAATTTACTTACTTTACGTTTGTAAGCATGTTCTTCAATCAGTGCGGCGGGTTAATGTTGAGCACATCGATATGGTTTCACCTGAAGAAGCCATACCTTTTCGACACACACTTTGAAGTTCCTTTGATATTATACTATATTATACAGTACCTTTGACACTTTGACATTATACTGCAGATCAAAATGCATGCAGGACTTCTTTGGGATTCTTGTCACGTCTTATTTAGTGGTGCTTGGACCCCTGTGGTACAGCAGGTACCTGCTGCATCACGGTATCAGGGGGTTCGATCCTGAGCTGGGGTTATTACCTGTGTGGAGTTTTTATGTTTGCTGTGGGGTTCCACCTCCCAAGAACATGCCAGTAGGTGGATTAGTAGCACTAAATTGCCCCTAGGTATGAAGGACTGTGCGACTGTCAGTGTGCATGATGCCCTGCAATGGACTGGCATCCCATCCAGGGTGTATTCCCTCCCACCTTGTGTCCAGTTTTCCCAGGATCTACTGCCACCAAGACCAGGATAAAGTGGTTACTGAAGGTGAATGAAACACATGGTGCTTGGACCCCTTCATACAGCTTGAAACTCTCCATACAAAATGCCACGGTCGAAACTGTTACCCTAAATTGTAATTAAGTTATCCGTTTTATGGACTTGATCGCATAAAAAGATCTTTGTACGCATCCTTTGCAGACTGAGGACAGTACACTCCATTCTTTAAAGTGCACTGCTCATTCTTTCCCGAATGAAAAGCAAGTGTACTTCCATTGTGCTCGTTTTTTGCTTGTCATGTAAACCAAAAAACAGCTGCCTGCGAATCCGTCAAGCAGACAGCTGAAGGTCGAGCGGGATGTTGGTACTGAATTACGGCGATAAGAAACCACCAAAGCATGCTTATCTATCGCTAAAATGAACCGGTTAGGACGAGGGGGAGGAGTGTGGGGCCATCTGTGGACTCGAGATATTTATACACTTTTTTTTTTGTGAGCGTCCTGCGCTGGAGACCCTGAAACAGAAAATCAATGCTTTGATTGAATCTCTCTGTTGAAAAGGCCTTTGGGGAGACATTCCACCGCGAGAGAAATTGAGGGGAAAAATGGAGCATCGTTAAGTCAATATATTCATTTTTGTCAAGCTGTTAATTATCCTGTAAGCTTGACAGCTCTCGGTCTACCGGTGTACCATACTCATCTAATCAAATACGCTCGAATATAGGTCAAATCGAAGGGTGTGTGTGTGTGTGTATAGGTATATATGACATTGACTGGGACAACAGCTGTTGTTTAACTTAATATAATACCAATAACAATATATTAAGATCATGATACAATTTTCTGAGTAGTATTAGTATTGTCAGGTGCTTTTATAACCGAGATGAGCAAGTGATCTTTTTTTTTTTTTTTTAGCTAGCCCGTCAGGCAAGTAAAAGTTCCAGTGTGCTGCCCAGTCACATGTTTTAGTTGCCTGGAAACCTAATTTAGTCAGCTAAATAACCTCACAATGTATGGCGTGACAATATGTGCAGTGCAGCAGTGTCGGTAACGGTACCACCTCAACACTTCCATTGCACTGCCTGTATTTCTCACCTTATTTTCATGTTTAGGAGGCGAATGGGATTTGTTGCATTTTCTTTTTGTACCATAGACTGAGTTCCGCACCCAAGAGATTAGTTCCAGATTCTAATTGTGACTGAATTGGAGCTACATTTCTTCCTGAAGTCCTTAGGGAATACCTGGCTGTTTGGTGCCAGATCCACACACACACACACACACACACACACACACACACACACACACACACACACACCAACACACTAACATAGCTTCATTAAAATGCTAAGGAACAAGGCAGGAATTCAGAGAAGCTAACTCAGGATGACCATGAATAGGGTTAGGGCGAGGGGCGGAGTTAGCGATCAAGACACTGCATGGATCCATCTCTAAATCCTTGATTAATTTCCAGCGAGGGAGGCGTGGCCTAGGTGTTTGTCATTCACAGTGAAAAAGGCGTGATCTCTGTTTCTGTCAGTGCACGAGGCGTGTTCTCGATCTGTCTTAATGAAAGAGGGTTGTTAGGGTCTCCCAGTGGGGGTCTGGTCAGTATGGCTGACGGACACAGCAAAGGAGGCGTGGCCTCAGAACCTGTCAGTCTCATTGAAAAAAGCGTGAGCTATATGTCTGTCCGTCTCAGAGAAAAAGGTGTCTGAGTGAAGAGGGCATGGCCAGTGTGTCTGTGAGTCTCAGTTAAGGAGGCGTGGCCTCAGCACCTCTTGGTTTCAGTGAAGGACTCGTGGCCTTCCACCCTTCAAAACAAACATTAACACTGAATCACAGTGTATTTCTCAAATCACTGGCTGCTATAAAATGAGACATACATGTCCCTCAGTAATTTTAGACCTTTTAGAGAACATTATGCATAAAATTATGGGTTAGGTCTTCTAAGTTTAAGCGTAAGGAGCAAAACACATACCCAGCATTCTCTTTATGACTTGTAAAGCATGTAAATTGCAGAATATTTAAGCCAAACAGTCCTTTTTTGTATTATTATTATTATTATTATTATTATTAAAAGCATGAGCATGGCCTGATTCTCAGAATATCTTATTGCAGTAAAGGCTACAAAAGCATTGTTTTTGAAGGGGAACGGTTTAGATTTAATATTACACGTGTGAATGGATTTTTAGACTTTTACTTCCCCTTTTCATTTGTTTCCTCTTTTTTTTATTGCATGAGGCACAGTGCTATACTACACTATTCATTTTAAAATAATGATAAAGGAAAAGTAAGATTCATGAACCGGTCCTCTAAACATGTGCAGTTTAAGCGTATATACAGATGAATCTCACAACAGTGTCAACTCTGCAGATATTTTATTCTCCCCAAGAGTCCGGAGAATAAAAACAGCTCTGCTCGGAAGCTCATCATATCAATGCATTCTCATAATACCTTTTCTCATAATCCTTTTTGACCCCATGGGTCGACATTCATAAAGTTTCCTCGAATTGAAAATCAGAATGTTATTAGCCGAGTGACCTGGGAGAGAGGAACGCAACACAGCGCATACATATCCAGTTATGTTTTTGTTCTTGCCGTAGGTTAGAGTCTCCAACGCGGACGCTGACGTTGGAAGCGCCGAAAGGTGTGGAGGTGAACGCAGGAGTGGGGGAGTTCAGAGCGTCCTGCAGGAAAGAGCTCACTCTGGAGTCGTCTGAAGGGGAGGTGAGTAATTTATTAGTCCTTGTAGACAGGAGCCACACGATCCCTCGTTTGCTACTCAGGTGTTGGAGACGCATGGACAGAATTGGAAAGTTATCACTCACTAGAATGTGAATTCCAGCTGTTCTATGTTGATAAATAGCAGTCAATAATGTTCAAATCAGTGACATTTCCCCAAGGACTGAGTGCACACCAGGTACCATTGCTGCTTCCCAGCTCCAGGGTTCTTAGTTTGATCCTGAGCTCGGGATACTGTCGGTGCACTTTTGCAAGTTTTTTCCTTGTCCCTGCGGGTTTCCTCCAGGTTGTCTGGTTTCCTCTTATCTCCCAAAATCACGCCGATAGGTGGATTGGTGACTCTAAATTACCTCTAACTGTAAACGAGTGTGTGATTGGTGCCATGTGATGGACTGGTGTCCAAGATGTGTTCCCACCTTGTGCCCGGAGATTCTGGGAAAGACTCCAGATCCACCACCACCCTGACCAGGACTAACTAGATACTGAGGAAGAACAAATGAATGTGTGCTCTAGTGGTGCATTTGGCAGCTATCCACAGGTTTGTAGCTATTGCCAGGGGCCAGGATTCTTAGAGGAATCAAATAAAAAAAATCAGAGTATTTTTTAGCTGCCGGAGTTGGCTAGGTGGGTTGTGCACTTGCCTCTTACAAGGCAGCGGAGATGACCTTGTCCCTTTCTCGTTGTTGATTCTTAACATAATGGGACAAGTAGCACTCTTCAGCAAGTGCATTAATATCTCTCATGTCCAGCTTTCATGTGAAAATCAGCAGATTTAGGATAAACCTGGCAATTTGGTAGTGTGTTGGTTTAGAACACATGTAACTAGCAATGAAGAGATCCTTCACCTTCACATGTTAGCAGCTATTGCCCAGAATCAACTAGTTGATTCATCCTAACAAGAGGCACTATAGACCAGGAATGGTGTGTTTTCTCATTCTAATGTGTTGAGATTAGAAGAATTGGGATTAAAAACTGGATTAGCTAAAAAAAAGGGATGCAATTGGCTTGGTAGGTGATGCAGTCTGCGTGGGCTCACTGGGTGGGGAAGGTTGTATAGTCCTGAATCTTTAATCATCTGTTATTTTGAGTGATACTAGTCAACCATCTATGTCTTTTAGGTCATATATCAAGTATGGGTAAGTTCCGGCAATTGCTTTCACATTCGTCCTGTGTTGTGTGATCATTTGTGATGACAGTCCATCAAAGATAACCAGGTTGGTAGCTATTATCCACAATCAACTAGATGCGTTATCCTAACAAGGTGCACTATATACTCAAAAGGCTGTGCTTGTTGTATATTCATAATCTCATGATTAGGAATGCAGTTGGCCTTGTAAGGTTGTGTGAACTTACGCAAGCTGTCACTGGGTGAGGAAGATTGTATAGACCTGAATCTCTTATTATTTGTTATTTTGAGTGATGCTAGTCAACTGTTTATATCTATCAGGAGTTGGGCAGTTAATACACTCCAGGGACTTCCCAGAAATCAATAATGTGGTAATGAATGAAGATTCCCAATTGACCAAATGCTCAAGTTGGGCCTTGGGTTAGAAGATATATAGATAGCAACCTAAGTGGAAAGATCTTGCATCCTCCTGGGTTGATAAGATGTTTTTTTTCCTAACACGTTCGTATAAATTCTCATGCTTATCAGGATTTCTTAGAGCTGGTAATAGTTAGGATAAATAGTCCAAGTGGGATTTTCGGCTATAGAGCTTGTGCAAAAGCTCTGCTCTCACTGGTTGAAAAAGATGGTGCCTGTTAAGCCAGAGATGCAGAGAATTGACCATGCAGAGAGTTAGTACTCTCCTGAAACTCTCGGGCAATCAATAATGTGATAATCAATGAAGATTCCCAACGGACCAAGTGCGCTAATGAAGAACACATGTAGCTAGTGACTTCACTGAAAAAACAACCCCCAACCCCCCCGTCCCCTGGCTTCTGTCCCGCTGGTAGCTACATTGCAGGAAAGATGCACAAAATTGGATAAAAAAAGAAAATCATATATATATCTTCATAAATGTGGGAAAGCAGGTAAACCATTTGAAAAGTGCTCACACTTAGCATTCAGTTAAGCTTCTAGGGGATGCAGAGACAAGCAGTTTGAGCTTATCATGCATCAGAGGTGGTTAGTTTGCAGTGTTATGACAGCTAGTTTACAAGGTCATACATAAAATTACAAACCATATCAGTACGAGCCAGACCTGTCTGTCTTTCTGTCTCTTTGTGTGTGTTCTGCTGCCAGAGTACATCAAAGCTGTCAAGCTTCAAGACTCGTGAGATGCAACCATGCATACTTTAGCACCTTCTCTTTACAGCATCTGATTCAGCTAATGAAGGGAGCAAGGATTAACCGAGGAACAGATGAAGGGCCGCACGTTACTCATAATGAAGGGTAGCTAGGTGGTTGTTAGTATATAGCTGCATGCTAAGCTGCCTTTGTTTGCGTCCTGGCAGGAACATTTGCGTCCAACAATCTCTCAAAATAATGTAAACGTGTTCAGACTATTATCGCGTCTCAAAGTGCAATATTGTCATACTTCCAGCTAGAACCGTGCATGTGTAAGGCATGATTTCTGCTAACAGAATCAGGCAACAATCCATCCTTTAAAAGGAGGAGTCAATTTCTACGGATTTACAAGCACTTAGAAATTCAAAGAGTCCCACGTTTCCCAGAAATTTTTTCCCCATATGTAAAATAATGAACTTAAAGAGAGTCAAACTTTTTTTTTTTTTTAGAAGTATGAAGGTTTTCTAACACCAACGCTATCTGCTGAAAAATTTACACCCTCACACTGAGCCTAAATGAGTGCCGCCATCTTGGAATTGCTCTCTTTGCTTCACTTTCCCTCACTTTAGTAACTGCCCAGGCTATTTAATTAACTTCCAGAAGCATGAGCAATACATCATGCTGTCCTGTCAACTTCCCGTAAAAAGGACCGTTTTTTTTTTCCCCTTTCTTCGCCGCGGAGATAGGAGGCATTCCTTTAGACCTGCACAATGCCGGCGAGAACTACATGCGGTGATATGATAGAGAAGTCACCGGCGGCGAGGCTCAGTGAAAGTGCTTTTGAAACATCTGTCCGATCCTCTAGCAGGCTGAATTTGTCAAGTCTCTCTCTCTCTCTCTCTCTCTCTCTCTCTCTCTCTCTGTCTCTCCCTCTCTCTAGCACAACCATAGATGCACTCGATGGCTTATCCAATGTTCTCCCCTCGCTCTTTAATTCCGCCTTTTTTCCCCGCAGGAGGGGTGCTGAGATGTGACAAGACGAAAGCCAGCAGCAAAAGTAACGTGAAGGGAAAATAGATGTTTCTGTCAATTTGGATGGAGAGAATGAGGTGTCTCAGAAGGTCCAGATGGTGAGCTAAATCAGTGCTGACAGCGGCTAACTCTTTAAAAGGTGAATTTAAAAGTCTGTGGGTTTTAGAGAAGGGAATTAAGCAGAGCAGCACTTTCTCGTGTCGAGCTCCAAGCTGCCCATTACAATCAGAGAGGGAGATATGGGATGTGATGACAGCCATTTTAAGAGAGAGTGAGACACAATCAGGGGAAGAGATAGACATCAGGTAATGAAGATAAAGCAGTAGAAAGAGCGAGAGAGAGCACAATAATACCGAACTGGTAAAAGACTTACTTTCTTTCTATGGTCATAGTATTCCCATTAAGATGCATTAACCGTATAGATCTGTTTGTTTATTCATTAAACACAGCAATCACAATAACTCCTAAACCAGAAACGTCATTTCTGAGCTCGAATGGAGGCATCAAACACGTGTGTAAATTCAGTGTGAGCTTTGTAGTCCACAGCGTGGGTCAAGGAACAGGTAGCCAACGATATAGTGGGATAATCTATAATCAGAGCTGAAAACTGGCACGAGTCGAAAGATTAGTAAGGAATATATATTAAGGAATAAACACAGAACAGGTGAACACATTAGGATAACAGGATAGCGGCAGGACTGGAACGAAAACAAAGGCACGCAGCAAAACATAAATAAAGGCACACAGTAGAAAAAGAATAAGCTCAAGCATCGCTCGTCATGGCACACTTGCTTAGTAGTGCAACTAGTTCATGGGCCAAATATCTGGAGTTATTCGTGTTGTAGTAATCGATGGTCCAGACCTCCAGGTCTATTTAGCTTGGCAGCACTTGTTTCAAGCGGTTTTCCTGATTATCTGACATGCAGAGCCTCCATTATTAGAATCCATGAGCTAATGTGTGTGTTACTTCTCTGCATGATGATAAGCGCCGTTTGTGTCCACTTGCGTATGTGACTATATGAGGTGCTAACATGCTAACAGGGAAATCCTAGCAGCCGGAGAAAAATAACAGAAAAACATAAGTGAGCGTAAGCGAAACACGGATGTGTCGTCATAAAGATGGACTAAAAATCGAATGGCTATGGCTAAACTGTACAGAACCCAAGCATGTTCGCTTTCATGTTTCTTCTTTTGCAACTGATCTTTCAGATCAAGTGAGATTGATTAAATGATTCCTGGGGGCCTGAAGGATTCGGTCAGCATACCATACACGATTATCCTAAAATCCTAAACTCACAATACTGATTTCCTTTCCATCTGCACTGACAGCTGAGGGCATGTGTTACTTAACTACCTGCTGGGCCGAGGTATTAAATTACTTAGCGAAGCACTAAAATCTTCCAGGAAATCATCTCGTCAAGTGTGTTCCTGTGGAAGAAAAGGAAGCAGGGTGAGGTTTGCACGTCCAAACCTGGTGTTAAAAAAAAAAGGAAAGCGTCTGCTCTCGTTCGGCGTAGAGCGCCCCTGCGTATCCATTTCAACGACTTAATTATAAAGAAGCTGAGTAATTAAAGCTTAGCGCTGCTAGCTTTTGAATTCTGCTGCTGGAGCGTTGAAGTGCAAGATAAACATGTCTGAAGGAGTGAGCAATCTCTGATACTCTAAAGAAAGCTGTAAAGCAGCGATGGGTAAAAGCAGTACAGCTGTGGAAAACTTTATTATATTTAAATCCTCTTCTATTAAATTCACGGTAACTCGCGGTAGCGTGGAAGTAAATCCATGAGCTGTTTAACACAGATAAGCAGCAAATTAGCAACACAACGTGCTACGTTTCACAGAAACGTGTTTTTAACATTGGAATTTAGAAACACCAAAGTCTGACATTATGAAATGTTAGAGGACTAACAGGCTGCTCATTTTTACTCTTAATTACTACACAATTGAACTGCTTGCTCGCTGACTGGCAGGTTCGTAGCAAAATCTTTCTATACAGCGTTTGTGTTTGATTTCTGTCCCGTTTCCGTGTTACGTTTCTGTACAGAAAGCACACGGTAAGAATTTTGCAGGCTCTGAGAAGTTTAGACTTTAACGTTTCAAAACGAACGTTCCTGCAATGTTCTAAAAAAACGTTCGTTTGCTTCTAAACGTTATTAGAATGTTGCTCGCGCATCCTTCCCGTCTACACAAAAATGAACGTTAGCAGTGGAAAGGTTAGTCGTGCTAACATTCCCTCAGGGAAATATGTCACCGCAACGTTGTAGGAACGTTATTCGGAGACCTGAACGACCTCCACGACATTCAAATTGTTTGGGTTCTGCTAACGTAAAACGGATATTATTTTGCGGCTATTCCAACATCTACGACCATCATCCTGCTACTTTTAGAAATTTTTATAGTGGATTCGAACGTGCACGTTTTCTTCCAATGTTGTAAATGAAGTGTTATTTTAAACCACGCATAGCACATGTCAGGAATGTTCATGAGCTTACCGGAATGTTCTTCTAACATTTTTAGTGTGAGGCAAAAATCCACAAACTTTTCTAGCTAGCTATTTTCTTAATCCGATCTAATCACGTAAAACTCCCAAAAGCTTAAAGAAACATTTTGGGTCGCGTTCACACCTAATGGTCTGTTTGTGAAGTCAGAATCAGAGCGAAATTGATTGTTTTGCTTTGGTTTCACGCAGCACATGACGTCATGTTGGGCTCTTTGTAAAACTCTTTCATTTGGTGGTCAGAAATACAGCGACAGAAAAATATAAACAAACCTGTCGATTTTTTTAAATCATCCAAACCTGGAGAAAAACGAGCCTGGGCTAAACTGGGCTACTTTGTAACTAGGGCTAAAAAAAAAAAAAAAAAGATTCGATAATCATAAAACGAATGAGTTTAAAACATTTTGTGTGGCGCGTTTTTTTCTTTTTTGTTCATCCAAATCTTCACGGCAGGTGGCAATTCTGCAGCAGAACAGCTGGCATTTGTCGACATTTAGCAGCTCACATCCAGACACACACCAAAAAACCACACACACAAAAAAAAACCCACACACGGCGTGTTTGATTCACTTCCGGCAGGTGAGTCGATTCAGAGTCGACTCGCTTTCCTGAGACGGCTTTGCTCGGTGGTTGCTGTGTTCTCGCCTGCCTACAGAACCACACCAGTGAGCACTGCATATGGTTTTCCAGAAGGTTCTCAGGGTGCTCCATCTTTTTTCTACTGAATTGTATTGAGACGTGGAGTTAAATATCACCATGCGGCCCACACCTGCGCCTCCGTAGCGCTGTCTCCATCTCTCTGTCTGTGTTCGATTAACCTTTCCCCCCGTGCTAGCGGCGGCATCATGAATCCTAAGCGTCCTGAGAAGCTGCTGATTAAAGCTTTTGCGCAGCTTCGCGATGGCGCCGTGGCGACCTGGAAGCATGGCATTCTGGGAAAGTGTGTACATGTGTGTTTCCTAGGGAAAGCATTCCCTCCTCTCTCTCTCTATGGGCTCATGCGAGGTCATGTGACTCAGGGGTCCGGGCGTTTCAGCAGCTTAGTGAAGTGTGTAACGTGCTCCGACGACTTTGCGCCGCCGCCGCCGCCGTCGCCGTTTGTAACCCGCGTTTGTGCGTTCGTGCTATTTTGGGATTCACAACCCGTCCTTCATTCTCCTCTCGTCTTATCAACGTGTCAGCGAAGAAAACACTTTCATCTCTCGCTCCTTCTGTTTACCCGACACTCACTTTTCTCTCCGTCACTCCATCTTTTTTGTTTGTTCATTCGTTTTTTTTTTCCCTTCCATCCTTTTTCCTGTCTGTCCTCTCTCTAATTGCCTCCACTCCATCCATATGCACAAGCGCACACACACACACACACACACACACACACACACACACACACACACACACACACATTAGCATCTTAAACAGGGCGCTAGTGAGGCGTTTTCGTGCCCGTGTGAGAGCGGCAGCCGTTAATGAGTGCAGATATCTCCGCTGGGAGACTTTAACTCTCCTCATAAACCCACCCAAAGGGCTCCATCGTTCCCTCTTTTCAAAACGGAATCTGTTCTGTGTTTCCATCAACTGCTGCTGCATGCACTGTGAACTCTACACGAAGAGGCGCAACCAGAAAACAGCCTCAAAAATGTGTCGAAAATCCAGCACTGCCATGCTAACGTCCTAGATTAGCATGGAGTTAGGTATCAAGGAACGCTAAATGCTACATTGCTAGGTGTTTACGGGGTTGAAACCATATCATGATATTAGCTATTAACATTAACGTACTGCACATGTGACATTTGTTAATTCATCATCGCTAGTTTCAGTAGTGTAGATGGATCCCAAGCTAGTGGCAGATTTGTTTTAAAAACGTAGCTAAGCTAACAGGCTACATGAATAGCCAGTAAAGCTCGTCTTATGCTTATTTGCTAGCCACAAACACAGTTCAGCTAAACAATGATCAAATGAATTCCTTTAATGCGTACATCTTTGGTATCTTTAGCATCTACGGTGTCGTTATAGTGTCCGTGCGTGAGAAAAGTTTTACATTTTACAGTGTTACAGTGTTTACAGTGACTCGGGGTTTGTGTTTTGTTGCTTACATAAGTCACAGCGAGAGTCGGACGGGATTTTTCACGACGCCGAGGCATATGAGAAGCTCATCTTCAACAGATCGTCTCCGTCATTTCCAGCGGACGCCGAGACGAACGACAGGAACAGGATGAAAGCACAATGGGGGCAGAGAATCGGAGAAAAAGACGGAGTGACAGATGTGACGTCTCGGGTGTCTGTGCCGAGACAGACGCGATCCCTCGTTTGCGTTTCTGTTTGGACAGATAGGCGCCATCAACACCACACACTCCGTCATTCATAATAATTAGCACCTCATTCTTTGTCTCGCTTCCGTCGTGCGCGATATCCCATCTCTGGGAGCTGTGGAGGAGATCACACGCTCCGCCGTGTTCTTCAGCGACCCTGCACTCTGGAGTTTGACACTGATAAACATAGAAGCAATGAGCAAGAGGTGGAATTGGGGATTCAGTGTGGCTTAGCAGATAAACCCTGCTCACAGTCGTCAGCCTACGCACTCGCGGATCAAACGCTGGCGTAGCAAATAGACACGGAATAACACGGGAAACATGTGCTCGGTGTGTCAGAGATATTAAACACACACACACACACACACACACACACACACACATACACACGTCTCTGTAATGTGGAAATTTCAAAACAAGCACCGGATTGACACAATGAACGTAACTATTTCATGTACAACATGTTCCTGGATCAAACGCCTTTCCCAGATGATGTCATCGGCATGCATCTCTGACTCCTCCCACTCCCGAGACACCCGAAATCCTCTCCTTGAACAGGAAGTGACACGTTGCACATAGCCTTCAAGGTCCTGAAACTTCAGAACCCTTAATCGTTCTTCAGTTGTCCTTCTGCGGAAACTCTTAAGGAACCGCCGAGGAACGGTTTCCTCGGGTTTTTTTTTTTTTTTTTTTTCAGTCGCAACATATTCAAACAGCTTTGGTCAGATCGTAGCCGAGAAAGTTGTCATTTTTTTGGAGCATTTCTAAAAAAAAAAAAAAAAGGCATGAGGTTCTATTTAATAAACGTTTTTAATAAAAAAACCAAACATCTGGACCTCGGATGCTGTTGTACTGTGAAGACTCCTTCAAGAGAAGGTCTTTACTGTGTACTCAAATGAACAAGTGTACCGTGTGTCACGTTTCAGTATGAAATCAGACGTGTATTAACATTTTGTCTCTGTAATATTTCGAATCAGAGATAAGAGTGAAAATATTGGGAATGCAGGTCATTTGGAAAAGAGGAAGAAAAAAAAAACAAAAAAAAACAGATTTTTTGATTCTGGATAAAGAAAGAAAATGATTTTTTTGTGTGGTTTATAAGATTTCAGAAGGGAAATTGATGTGTAGCGTATCATAGTGTTACAGGATATACTGTATATATGACGTGATGATGTGATCGTGGCAGGTGGGAGGAGCCAAACCACTGAAGGCATAAACGTGAATACACACGTTTCTGTTGTGTTTTAACATTTTTGAAGACGTCACAAACGCAGTTCATCCACAAAAATTTGAATCGAATGCTTTTTTTTGTGTGTGTGTGTGTGTGTGTGTGTGTGTGTGTGTGTGTGTGTGTGTAAAACATGGCTGAGTTTTTGATTTCTTATTCCCTTTCTGGTTTCTTCTAGATCTTTCTCAACGCCAAGTCCATCCGCATGCCGAATCTTCCTCATGGCAGCGTGGACCCGCTGCTCAGCCCGGGCACCAGCTACCCAAAACACACCGTCTACGAGGTGTGTGTGTGTCCAAGCGGCAAGCTGTACCTGTCCCCCGCGGACAGCGCCTCCACCTGCCAGACTACCAACAGTGTGTGTTTATGGAGCTGAGAGCGGCACGGGGGCGTCGCCCGACACCAGAAAGGCCTTCCTTTTTTCCCTCCTTCCCTCTTTCCTTCCTCATCCTATTCATCTCCCACGTTCACGTCAACAACTCCACTGACGAGCATCGGAATCTTCTCGGATCGGACATTAGTAGAAAAAACGGACGTGTTACGTGGACAGAGTGTTTTTTTTCCCCCCTTCTTCATTGATTATTCACACTTTTACTTTACACACGTTTACTTCAGTTTCCTTCAGAGTTCTTCATCTATTTCCTCAGTGTTTCATTTTTGCATCTTTTCATTCCCTACTCATTCTCCTTTCTTCTTTTCCATCCCTTCTTCCCTCCTTCCCTCTTTCCTCCCTTCAGAAATTCAGGAATCGGGACAAACTCGGCTCGTATAGCAGCCTCATCTTCCCAATGTGTAAATGGAGCAAAGACTCGACTTGGAGCTTATTTTGTTTTCTTTCCTCTCCTCTTGTTTTTGGTACTCCTATTTTTGTACGACCCTCTGCCCCCCGTGGAGACTTATGGGAAAATCTGACGAGAGGCCGGACCAGAGTAACGAAAACGAGCACACACATGCTCGTGCACGCTCGAGTGGGTGTGTGTGTTTTTCTAAAGAAGCGATACACAGGTGCCTTTGCTGTTGTCGGAAAAAAAAAGCACACGTTCACCCGCAACCATCCTCCAGTCGCAGCGGAACACGCCGGCAAAGAAGACGAGCGCTAATTAACGTCTGACTCCGTCCCCGAAAACAGTTAAAACAAGAAAGACGCATCTAATGTAGTCCGATTTCTGCCCTTTTTTTTTTGTTTTGTTTTGTTTTTTGTCTTTTTTTTTTTTTTTGGACTTTTCTCTTTTTTTGGGAACAAAGCACAAGATTATGCCATGTATATAAGAAACTCAATAAATAATAATAAAAAGAGAAAGTTTATTTTAAACATTTTGTATCCAAGAATGTTTGATGATAATTTTTTTTAATCTTCTAATTTTTGTCCTCCTCCCCGTGGGGGGGGGGGGGGGGGGGGGGGGGGGGGGGGGGGGGGGGGGGGGGGGGGGGGGATGGGGGGGGGGGGGGGGGGGGG
>CM074943.1:12832820-12855445 GCA_037576815.1 Pangasius larnaudii | reverse complement strand
TTATTATTTTTCTATCTTTTTTTTTTTTTCCATCTCCCCACCCCCCCCCCCCCCCCCCAAAATGTACACATTTAATAGAATTGAATACAAATTTAAACCGATGTTCATTTGAGTTTGGATTGTATCATGGTTCATATAGTAAAGCTGTATGATCTAGTGTATTGTTAAAAAAAAAAAAAAAGAAAACTAAGAATTTTACATAAAAACAATCTTAAAAATGTATCTGAATAAATATCAGTGGATTTATTTTTTGAAGAGCGATGATTTGTTTGGTGCTCTGGAAAACCTTGTTGCTATTCCTTTCTGGCACAAATTTTATTTTATTTTTTAAAATTCAATTTTTGACCAAAATTATGAGTTTTGTTTCCTGTTTAATAATTATACGCAATGTTTTACTTTAATAATATGTCAACATTGCTTTCCAAAATATGTTGCAGAAAAAAAAAGGATCAGTAAAACTCCACCCTGAAACACACTGATAACGTTTATATAGAAATATTTTGAACGTTTTTAGTGAATCCGGTGTTAATTTGTTGGTTCATGCTGCATTTTTCTTATTCCTGTGAGAAGTTTGTGGTTCTTCAGCAAAAAAAATTCAACAACGCTAAATGATAATGATCAGGTTTCAGCACAGTAGTAGTGGAGATGTTGGAGCAAGCTGGAGTCATGGTCCCAGAATGCAATGCAGCGATACGACGCAGTTGTGCTGAGGTATAGCGGGGACTCGGCTCGGCTAGTTAGCGGTGGACGAGATGACGAGTGCAATGGTGTTGATGGAGGCTGATCTGTTTGTGCAGAATGAACAGGTGAGGAAGTGGGACACATGGACAGACTAAAAGGACTAAAGTGCTGCTGCATCAGTCTCTTTAGGTAAAGATGAAGCAAGAGCTAATTCTCAGGTTGTCTAAAAAACTCGTAACTTGAAATTTCTGAATTCTGAGTATTTAAAAAAAACTAAGAAACTTAGATTAGGAACGTCTACTCAGCTCTATAATCTTTCATGGAGGCGGCCATTTTGTATTCAGTTTTGGAGCTTAAACGCGTGGAGGTCAGTGAGGTGTGGAATGGCATTGTGGGTAATGTAGAACTTTCAACTAAAAAAAAAGTCATCTAAGAAATTCATAAAATAAAATAATCATAAAATGCATTTTGGATGGTATTAAAGACGACATATTCAATGGTTCAGGGTGGATTTTTTTCCCTTTAAGTTACACCACAAGGTTAAATTAGAATAAAGATCAGTAATGGCATTTTCCATATTGTTAGTTTAATTGCTGGCAGTCGCAGTTTAAATAACAGCAGCCTTTCAGTGGAATTTGGAAAAGGTTCAGCGTCTGGATGAAATTCATTAATGGGAGTAAACACACTTCCAAATGCCAGCAAGTTGAGAGATCTTAATTTAAAAAAAAAAAAAAGAAAGAAAAAGAAAAAGTCCGGGACGAGATTTACACCAAAAAAATTGTTTCTAGAGCTTTCAAGAAGTTTTTCTAGTTAAAATTGTCTAAACATTGGCAGATAATTGAGCTTTTTTTTGTGTGTGTGTCTAGAAATTTCTATAATTTTTTTTTTCTTTCTCTTGTTTTCTCAATTTTTGATTCCAGTGAAATAAGATAAATTCACTTCAAATCCATAAAACGTATATTTCAAAAAGTTTGATTTACTTAGAATTAAAATCATTATATAACATAGAAATTGAGTGAATCATTTATGAATTATTTTATAACAATTTATTACAAAAAAAAAAATTAGGTATATTTGGAATATTAAGAACGTTCCCTTGGTAAAATAAAAATAAAAATATAATTTTTGAAGCAAAATAAGATCTATGTCCTGTATCATATAAACATGTGGTAAGAATGTTCCATTAATTATTTATGTTGATATATAAAAAGATATATATATATATATAAAAAAAGATAATTTCTGTTTAATGTTGGGTATCATATTGAATTTTTCAGTTAAGTGATGTAATCGGGTCCTGATTCTTGGAGGACCGACAGCAGGAAGTTCAGTTTGTCCTCAGCCTCCAGCATCGGCCTCCAGCATCGGCGTGAACATCAGCAGCAGCTGCGTCTCGTGTCCACAGACAGAGCGTCTGAGGAAGTGTCTTCGCTGGGCCTCATTCATCAAGCTGGATACGAAAGGATTTATCCGTAAATTATTCGCAGAGGCGTTTACGCAGGAATTGTGGTTCATGAAAATCCATTTGCTTCAGAAAAACGGTTCATGCTCCTGTGTTTCCCTCATGTTCCTTAAAGCAGGTTGAAAACTCCAGGTTAAATCTAGAATTTTATAGGTTCCTCAGTTTGTCCTTCTGGAGGAACCAAACAATGAGAGGTCTGATAAATTCTTTACAGTTAAAGGATCTTAGCTTAATCTAAGAGTTCTTCTTGAAGCCCTTTCTAATAGGGAAGCACTGAGAGTTCAAGCTAAGTGCAAAAAAAAGTACACTCTTAGAGAAAAGACTGAATTTAGACCCAAATAGTGTTTTGCTTTCCAATGAATCTTCGAGGAGATCCACTTCTTTCTCTAAGTGGAAGCAGCATTTCCTACTTTTTTTTTTTTTTTTCATTTCAGAAAGCTGCATCCTGCCTCTTGCGTTTATTGGCTTTATCACACTTTCAAAGTTTATTGTTCAAGTAGAGTTTTAAAGTTCATTTTTCACAGAACTTGGAAATGGAATAAAACATTAAAGTTCTTTTTTTTTGTGCCTGTTGCTGTTCAAGTGAATTGTTTTTTTATTGTTTTCACCAGGTAAAATTTGATTCACATTCCGTGTGATTCCATTGCATTATTGCAAACATTGTTGGTATCACTCTGTATACACTTTTTGTCCCAATGTGTTTCCAGTCACAGAACAATTTGTGTTTCTCACAAACTGGATTAGCCGAACATTTCTTAGCTAATCCAGCCTTGTGGTCAAATTTTATTCAAAACAACCAAATAAATGAATGTAAGGGATATTTCTTCGAATCCAGTGCAAACCTTTTTGTTACGTATCCTACTCTATGCAAGACCAGCGTTATTTAGCCACTTTTGTCCCATTTTAAGGCTTGATTAGCATTGGCCAAATTAGGAAGCGACACATGGAGAGCGCTAATGGTTAGATCTTTGTAAAAGGTCAGAGAGTTATTTCCGAGTGATCTCCCTGAGCTGATGATCTCCAGGCAAGTAACTCATCCCTGATATTACACACTCACCCATATTCGCAGTAGGTTACGTGTCTGATAGAAGGCTGAATGAACACATGTATAGCTAATGAGCTACAGCCTGAAGCGCTCTTCAGTGGGAAAAAAATGGCCTCGGTGACTGCACGCAGCGCGCCAACGTTTCCATCAGGATCATGACCTGATATCACGTATCAGTTCATACTGTTTAATACTTTCTATTAACATTAATATTAATATTACAATAATGTAACATTTCTCTTGTACATAGATTCTGTGCAGTGTTTGTAAATGTTTTGTGAGGTTGTAATATTATTCCGTTACAACACAAAGTTTTGGAATTTCAGTGCTGTATGCACGTGTGCTGTCAGATTTGTTTCCTGAATAATTAAAAATGACTACAAACATTTCTGAGATAAATGCAAATAATATGATCTGTTTGGGCGACTAAACATTCTGTTTAAATGGTCCTGTGCTAGCAGTGTGCTGTTTTGAAACCCAGAACTGAAAGAACGTTGGTGGCCTAAAGATAGACTGAACTTTGCATCAGTGTGTGTGTGGAACATTCTGCCCTCTTCACACCGGTATACCTGGCTCGTCGGGTTCTTCTTCTGGACCATCCGAATGTGACTAGTTCTGTGAAAAGGTACTTACTTTAAATTCAGAGCAGTCAGAAGTCTACTTCAGGTCACTGAGTACAGGCAAACCTGAAGATCTGGCTGTACAGCAGCAAACATCTACACTCTATACATCTATCTATAAACAAGCCTCTTCATGCTCTTAGAATCTAAGCTGAATTCATGATAATCACATGACAGAAGATTTGAGACTTTCAAAGAAACAGTATGATTATAAGGTCTTATAAACATCTACATTGTATGAAGTGACTATTCGTGCATTGAAAAAAGACGCTTTCATGAAGGTCAGTGTTTCAAAGTGCAGTGAACTGGACTGAATGCTTATTAACCAACATTTTGCTTCATGTTGTGAATTTTCTTTAAGTGACATAAGTCTTTCCATGACCCTGTTAGACATACGAATGAATTGCCTCACTGTATAGAAGTGTATTTATGAGGTGAAAGCCTCATGAATTCACGAGTACTCTTTCAAATCAATGCAATATTCTCCATGAAAGGTTGGATTGGTGTGCCATCGCTGTTTATTTTTGTTGAGAAGTCTCTGCCCTCATACATTCAGCTTGTCAGTACAATCAGCTTTTCTCCAGTCTTCTAAATGCGTCTGCCAACATCAGTAATGTTCATGTCATGCGAATTGTGTTGCCCCAGAATAAATTGGCTTTAATCTTTATTCTGTGCTGTGAATGCGTAATGTGTGTGAGGGCCAGAGACGTTTCCTGGAACTCATTGGGATTCAGAGCATAGTGAAGGTCAATCCGGGAGGGCAAGTTTGGACACTGGTACCGGGACAACTGACAAGCCACATGAGGTGAATTATTCAAGGCCTTTAAACATACTTGCTCAAACTGTTTGTTTTCCTGTTAGGACATAGACTCATGAGTGTGTAGACCCAAGAGAGAGAGCGAGAGAGAGTGTGTGTGCAATTTTGAATAGGAATGAGACCCAAGATTAGAGTTTGCTGGCAGTTCCATTTCTTCCAAATATGCCCGAACGTGCCAGGTAAACTCCATCATGACATCTGGACTACATGGGAATGAGAGAGTAGTAACACTGTGATGGTCTACTGGGATGGGGACGCTATAAAAAATCAGTCTGGTGGTGCTGACTGCCGAGTCATGGTGTTCCCACAGGAATGGTATTAGCATGTTTATTAGGAGCAACATGAGTTATCTGAATTATATATCCCGTTTATAGGGTAGGCTGTGTCGCTGCTTCTTATCGCTCTGACACCGGGTGGCATTGAAGTCCACGTCGTACCATCCTGAGAAAAATCATTCCAAAATGCATGTGCATATCACTGTGCAGAGAAGTGAGGCAGGATTTTAATTATAACTTTTCAAAATGTAATGAGGACTGAATAGTGATCAGTTGCTCATTAAGGAGTTGAAATAGTGCAAGGAAGGGCAGAGAGCCCTATTGGGCAAATTATCTTTGTGCAAACCTAAGTGAAGAATGAATAATTAGTCAAATGTGTAAGAACAAATATAGAGAGTTAAATTTTTAGTACAGAAGAGACATTTTTATTAAATGTGACTAAGCAGGGAAAGTGAGAGATGGCCTGTAGGGATGTCTTTTATACAGAGATAATACCTGTAGGGATGTGGTGGATATGGAGATGAAGTCTGTAGGGATGTAGCAGAAACAGAAATGAGGTCTGTAGGGTTAGGGTGAGGATGGAGAAAGGACCTGGCTGTAGTTCTGATGTGGCCTGTGGGAATGGGGCTGATGAGGATGTGGTGGATATGGGACTTATGGGGTTGTGGTGGATACAGAGATGAGACTTGAAGGGAAGTGGCAGTTATGGAGATGGGATCTGGTTGTAGGGATCAGATGGGGATGGAGATGGGACTTGCAGGGATGTGGTGGATATGGAGATGGGATCTGTGAAGATGTGACCGATATGAAGATGGGGTTTATGGGGTTGTGGTGGATACAGAGATGGGGTCTCTAGGGATGTGGTGGATACAGAGATGAAATCTGTGGGGATGTTGTGGATATTGCTATTAGGGCCTGTGGGTATGTGGTGGATGTGGAGATGGAGCTGTCTGTAGAGATGGGGTGATGACAGAGATGGAGCCTGCGGGGATATGGATGATACGGAGATGGGACTTAAGGGATTGTTGTGGATACAGAAATGGGATCTGGCTGTAGGAAAGTGGTGAATACATGCTTGGGACCTGCCTGTAAGAATGGGATGGGGACATAGATGGGGTCTGTGGGAATGGGGCTCACAGGGATATGGTGGATAGGGAGGTGTGTCCATAGAGTGGTTATGTTGTATGGGAATGTGGTAAATGTGGAGATGTAGCTTACATGGATGGGGTGGATACAAGGATAGGGCTTGTGGAGATGGAGAAGGAACCTGTGGGGATGTTGGCATTTAGGGAAAGCAAGGATGGATTGGGATGGGACAGTATTTTATCCTTATGCAGCACTGTAACTTGTAAGTTAAGATGCAAGTGGACCAACAATTAATCATCTTTTATCATCATTTTCTCAGACACTTGTCTAAAACCGCTTACAATTAATGATGGCGCTGAGCAAAAGGGGGTTAAGAGCCTTGCTCGAGGACCCGCCAGAGGTTCTATTGCAGGGAGGGGATTTGTACACATTAGGTCTCAAGAAAAGAACTTTAACCACTGAGCTACTATTATTTTTCCTGCTTAGTTCCAACCTAACACACTGACATATAATTACGCCCCCATAATCTGATCACCACAACCCGAGGAATTCCAACAGGCATGAGTAATTGAGTTGGATTTCATATTAACAAAGTGATTAGAAAAACTATGACCTCAACTTGACTCATGCAAATTTGTATAAACTTGGCCTCTGAGATTAAGCTATTTTAGGATCCATTCCTCCCTGACCATGTGAGTGCAGTTCTCCAGATTCTTTGGCAGAAGCTCTGTGTGTACTAATTTTAAAAAAAATCCCTTCCCCTATGTTTAAAAATCTAAGATTTTTCGTATTTGCTACAAAAGAAATATCACCAAATAACAAACGCAAACAACCATGCTTGGTTATCTAGCACAATATAAGCGCTGAAAGCAGGACCTAGTAATGTTTAACTAAATATCACACAAGCCCCTATTGAAAAGCTGCCAGAAAATATATACGAAAGGGCTGAAGCAATTGCATCGCTAACTGGTTTGATTGTACCATTTTCTGGGTCAGCGAGTACGTTTAATACACCCTATTATGCACGCTTTCTGGTGCACACGCATAAAGAAGCTCGGCAGCATGAGGGTGCACATCCAGACAAAATCAGATTAGTCAGGCAATCACCTGGAACAATGTGCCGCCTAACAGCCACTGTCCCTATGCAACCATCTGACTGCAACCGTTTATTTAATGGAAGATGGCTTAATTCGGAATGATGAATAGTGTTCTACAGTGGGAGAGTATGTTTAGAGAAGCAGTAGATCATCAGCATACACCCAGCTGTAATACGTCAATCAAGTTGACATAAAAAGTTTGGCTTTTAAAAGGTTTTTTTTTTTTTTTTTTTTAAAGCTAGTCTATTTGAAGCCAGATCCTCAAAGTGTACCTTGCAAAATGATACTCTTGAATCCAGATAAGGATTCTCTGAATTCTCACTCTTTTAAGAAATGTCATAATTTCTACTCTTTGCCAGATATCATCTCAGATATTCATCTCCTCTATTTTTTTTTTTTCACTCTGACCCCCCTCCATCTCCTTAAAATCTCTCTCCATCTTTCCCTAAAACACAAATATCGGTCTGGCTCTACACCTAATTACTTCCTCGTCTTCAATAAATGCAGCCGGGGCCGATGAAAACCAGATATGAATCTCTGAACATTTTGGGCTTTTGCGGTCTGAATGAAGCCCAATCTCTCGCCTCATTCTTAGGACAGATCAAATTAGATTTGGGAATATTAGGTTAAGAAGATATGGACATGTCCATCAAACATAAGTTTAGCAGAGATGTGCTGACAAGTAGGGAGCTTTTGCAGAGCAGTACCGACCTTGAAAGTACACATGACTGAATATTTTAATAAACGCAGGGCTAGTTCTGTGATTACGATTCTGTATTAGTCACTGCAAGGTTGCAATTTCAAATCCCAGAACGGTCAGTGTTGGTGGGAGCAGCAGTTGGATCTTTAACCCTCAACTACCCAGTTTTATGACCTGACTGGGTGGTGCCTCAATGGTAAGTCTGGTAAGTAAATTTTTGATGAAAACTAAAAATAAAAGATTTGTTCAAGTCACAAAAATACCTTTCAAGATACATCCTCTTTAACCATTTTCAACTTCCAGGACTTTTCATCCATCCAGTACCAAAAACAATCAAATCCAGGACCAAAGATGATGTCCTTCAGTACTTAAGTACTGAATAACAACAGCAAAAAGATATGAGCGTAAAGTAACCCCAATATAAACCCAAAGTACTGTTTGGTCTGATTTTATATCTGCAGATTGCAGTTTTGGTTTTTGTCGTACAGAAGCACATAATCATTAACTTCTGATATTTTTGGAAAGAGCATGTGATTGCATGGCATATATGAATACAGTACACGGCATATATTACATGGTATAATGCTTGCTCATCGTATTTAACGCTCTGAGGATTTCAGATTTCAGACAATCGTTTTTCATCGCATATGAAGACATCGCTGTACCCCTGTACCCATGAACAGTACCCCTGAGTGAACACAAGCTCTCATCACCCAGAGCAGTGTCACTGGCTACTGGAGTCCCCTCGGTGTGGCTGACCAATTTATTAACAGAATTCCTTCATTTTCTTCAGTTCACAATGTTTGCATCCGTTCATATGGATGGCATTTTCAGTGCAGACGCATCTAAAGTTCCAATGTCGAGGTTCTTCCTGCATTATCTACATCCCGTCATATACTTATTTGCATCATCTTGCTAAAGCTAAATTGTGTAGTCGTCGTTTAACAGTCATCACAGATTAAAATCACACTTTCTGGGCAGTTTGACTAAAATAATTGCGACCACGACTGAGATTTAGTCAAAGCTACTAGCTGAAAGTCTATAGCTATTTCTACTTTGAACAACGTGACGCGAGAGCTGAGTAATCATTCGCGTAACGGAAACGTGAGGTCATGTGAAGTAAACCAGCAGGGTTTTTGGTCCCGGTAAATTACACTACTTAAGATTTTGTTTTGCATGAAGTATATGTTTTTTTTTTTTACATTTTATCACTGTTCAAGGACAATTCAGTACTGGATTTTGCCACCATGATGCTCCAGAAGCCACGCAAGCCCTCCTTTGGTGATCATTGCTAAAACTTTACATCTCAGCAGTTCCTGGTGCTACATTTTTGTTTTTGTTTTGTACTGGCTATGTTAGATCACGGAAAATGAGGAAGGGGAAAAAAAACATGCAAAGCAAGGTGTTTCCAGAAATGGAACTGACATTTGAGTGCACCCTGGGACTTTGTTTCTCAATCTGCGTATTGTGTTTTCCCTGCTCTACCACACCTGATTCAACTCACCAAACACTCGTTAATTAGCTCATGAGCTGACTCAGGTGCACGAAGCAAAAACTAATCTGCACAGCAGTGGTGGCCTCCAGGCCTGGAGATTAGCTCCGTTGATTCTATCCTTCCAACACACCTGATGCAATTCACGGGATGCTTGAGAAAACACCAATATG
Organism: Pangasius larnaudii; assembly: GCA_037576815.1. Taxonomy (NCBI): domain Eukaryota; kingdom Metazoa; phylum Chordata; class Actinopteri; order Siluriformes; family Pangasiidae; genus Pangasius; species Pangasius larnaudii. Next base: position 12,845,997 of record CM074943.1, on the reverse strand, counting down.
GATTATTGTGTGGTGGTGGATTAATGTTTCTCCTGCTCTTACACACACGATTAAACTCATCAGCTAAATTAACCGTCGTCTCCCAAGAGGGAATCAGGTATGTTATGTCAGAGCAGTGAAATCTGAGACGGCTCGATGTTTTTATGCGATTGTAGAATTAAGTGTGTGTGTGTGTGAGCACCCATGCAAGTCCATGCCTTTGCACTAGCGAGTGTCTCGATCTAAAATTAAAGTGACACCTATTCAATTCTGGCGCATGCAACTTTTCATAGGGATTGACAGGGAATTTGATTAGCTTGGCCGTTAGCATTTGGTGCAGAAATGTTGTCACAAACTGTGTCTCTTTCTGGCCAAGTGTGAGCTATTTTGGAAACACTGCCAGCAGTCATGCATATCAAGTAGTGAGCTAACAACAAACCGGGTGTGACATCGCTGGGCTGTGTTTGTTATTTCTGTCCTTGTAACCATGGGTGTTTCTAGGATTTGAAAACATTTGAGACTTGGGGTATAACATCTGGAGCTTGAATAGGGGTCTGGGGAAACATATTTTCCAATTTACCATCATTTTCAAGCATTTTTCAAGCAGAAGGCAGCGTCCTATGATGTTTAAACATTTAGAACCCTTAAGGGTTCTTCGGTTATGCCTCTGGAGAACTACAAGAGGTTCTGCCTTATCAAGAAGGGAAGATAAGAAGGTCTTAATTATCCAATAAGCCCTTAAAGAACCCTTGTTGAGAGAGTTAACCCTTGTTGATGCTAAACGCCATTTTCATGGAAGTGTTTAATCATGCAGACGATCAGTGAAGGTGGAAACAGGATAAAACTCTCAGGAATATCCACATTTGCCTCAAACTGTTGGTGAATGACTACGAAAAGTCTGAATGTGACTAAAATGACCTTTTTTAGCGCTGACCGAACCTAGCAAGTGGGTTCCGCCTTATTAAGAAACATTAATAACCATGAGCTGTTTGTCGTCTTCTCGTTAACACCGTTATCTTACACACATGGTGTATACCATTACTCTGTCACGATTCATTACCTCCCGCCGGTTCATTGTCTCCATGTTCTCCACACATCCATTTTTTTCATGTGTGTGTGTGTGTGTGTGTGTGTGTGTGTGTTTCCTGTCGTGGTTCTCCATTTATTTTCTGTTTGCGTTCTCCTTTTGTTGTTTTGTTGTTGACTCTCTCTTTTTTTTTTTGTTTGGTACATCCTATTGTTCATTTCTCTGCCCTTTTGGTCTTTTCATCCCCTTTTCCTTTGGTTACTGTCTGTACTTTCTGTTTATTTTCTCCGGGTTTTTTTTCTTGTCGCTGTGGCTGTCTAGTCTGTCCAGCCTCCTTTATTGTTGCCTTTTGTGTCTTGTCCAGACTTTTCTTTTCTTTCATCTTTTTTTTTTTTTTGTTTCTGCCTCCCTGACTTTCTGCCTGTAATGAATTTCTGATTGTCTGCTCCTGGATTTCTTTTAGAGTGAAATAATTATGTTGTGCCTCTTTGACTTTACTTCAGGAAACCGGTCGATGACGATGTCAGAGTCTATGTCAGAAGTGCCAGAGTCTATCCTGGACCATTGGTCTCCAATATTTTACAGGTATTATTAGTGCTGCTTGGAAAATTGAGCTCAGGAACCGGCGAGCGTGTGTAAGGGAATGGCGTGGACTCGTGAAGTCCACCAGGTTTAGGAGTTAACTTCAGTCGAAAGGCAAAAGAGTTGATTTAGTGACTCAAAATAAGTAATTATTTTATTTCTGACCAAAACTGAACAACTATTGCCCCGAATGCTCATTAGCGATCTCAGATTAGAATTAAAGCCAGAACATGCAGTCATTTCTCATTGTCCCTGCCTGCTACATCTTCTAACAAACTTAGTTGGTTCTTTTTCTGAAAATATTCTCTAAAAGATGACAAATTAGTCATTCATTGTTATAAAAAAATCCTGCGCTACCAATAATATATTGTAGAACTCTAAGTCTGCTGTTCGTACATCCTCTGGAGCAGCAACCCCTGACCACCACCCGAGATGACTCCCACATCAGAGATCCCAAACAGCTTCTTTTTAACTATACGTGTACTGGTGAACATGTTAAAGTTTCTTAGAACTGTTCCATTTCCCACATCTTGGAAACAGATCTCTGCCATGTACAGAATTCAGGAAAGGGACAAGGACCTTGTGATGGCACCATCTTTCTTTTGTTTTGTTTTTTTTTTTTGCCACAAACTTTTGAAACCAGGATCTCCCCTTTGCCAAGCATAATGATGCAAGGTGCTGCAATAAGGCACGGACGATCATCAGCTGCTGGATTGAGAGTTTGAGTGCCCTTTATTAGCTCTACTCCCCACTAGACGATGTGTTGTTCACTTCACCTATCACGTTGTGAAGACATGGATAGAAAAGGTTATATCTCAGCTGGTATTTCATATCGCATCGGGGCCTTGTGCCCAAACAGGACTTCAGTGTATACTGCTGCATAGCAAACCCTTTAAAAGAATGAACCTCAGCATAGTCAATTATTTAGAGACTTATAACTGTAATTATAATTATAGATTTTCCAGGACAAGGGGTTAAGTCAGGCTAAGTCGACTAGCATGAACACAGAAGTAGTTTAGCATTTATTTACTGAGTTTTTTTTTTTTTTTTTCCACAGTCTGGAAGAATCTGTGTATGTAAGGCTCGTAGAGTCTGGACTTCTTGACGTGGCTTTGTTTCTTCATTGACGTTTCCTATCGATTCTGCACAAAAGCATAAAAGATAACGTTCGCTTTCTGTTGCCTAATAATAGCTTTCCAGGCAATGCTTCAGGTGAAAAGTTCTCCAACTGCTCGAAATATATTTGTAATTATGCAACACTCCGTTATCTCATATGAACAAAGACGGTTATAATGACAGCTTTGAAGATTTGAAGAAAAGGGGTCCCAGTGCTTTAGGGGCCTCATTTTGCTTCAACAGTTTTTTTTTTTGTTTGTTTTAAAATAAAAGTTCGCATGGTTGCTACGGTTTCATCCTGACCACAGAAAACGATGCTCCATCTTCCTACAAAGCTGCAGATGAAAACAATATGACTAAATCTTTCCCTTTGGCAAAGATGTGGGCCATGATTCATGTTTTACGCTAGCTTTTCTAAGCTTTAGAAAGTGATGCTTGGATTCTGTAGACTTTCCTCAGGATATGTTTTGTCGGGTGAAAGCTATGCTGGAGCACCTTGTTCTTACGATCGTGTATAAAGCTCCACGGATCAGCTCAACTAGCAAATACAGTTGGGGTCATAAGTTTACATATGCCTTGCAGAATCTGCAAAATGTCAATTATTTTTTAAAAAAAGAGAGAGAGACATCATAAAAATTGCATTTTGTTTTTTTTCTGCCCTGAATAAGCTATTTCACAAAGCAGATGTTTCCATATAGTTCACGAGACGCAATAATAACTGAATTTACACAAATGAACCAGTTCCAAAGTTTCCATACGCTTGATTATTAACACTGTGTGTGTTTCCTGATGATCAGCGACTGTTTTTATGTTTTGTGATTGTTGTTCATGAGGCCCTTGTTTGTCCTGCGCAGTTAAACTGCACTCTGTTCTTCAGTAAAATCCCCCAGGTCCTGCACATTCTCTGCTTTTCCAGCATCTTCTGCATATTTCCTTTCCAACTGAGATCCGTCTTTTCACACTGAGGACAGCTGAGGGACTCGAACACGACTATTACAAAAGCCGCAAACGTTCACTGATGCTCAAGAAGGCAACACGATACAAGGTTAAGAGCCAGGGGGGTGTAAACTTTTGAACAGGTGGATCAGTGTACATTATTATCTTATTTGTTTCATTTATGACTGCCCTTCAGAAGCTACAGAAGATATTTACATGTTTCCCAGAATACAAAACAACAATTTACACCGATCATCCTGTTCAAAGGTTTACACACACCCCCACCCCCCCAAACCTCCTTTACGCAGAAGATGCTGGAAAAGCAGAGAAGGTCCAGGACCTGGAGGATTTTACTGAAGAACAGAGTGCAGTTTAACTGATCAGGACAAACAAGGGCCTCATGAGCGCAACTATTACAAAACATAAAAACAGTCGCTGATCATCAGGTAACACACACAGTATTAAGAATCAAGCGTATGGAAACGTTTGAACTGGTTTGTTTGTGTAAATTCAGTCATTATTGCGTCTTTTGGACTAGACGTAAACACCTGCTATGTGAAATAGCTTATTCAGGGCAGAATGAAATAAAAACAAAGTGCAATTTTATGATCCCTCTCAAGTTATTAACATTTTGCAGATTCTGCTAGCGGTGTGTAAAATTATAACCACAACTGCTCTCTGCTACCAGGGAACTCGCAGCAATCTAACAAGTCTGGACCGAAGCTGGTGAGTGGATATAGTTTATAGCTGATTTGCTTTAGTCCCTAAGATCCGCCGGGTTTCTGTCTCCCTCATCCGACTCCCCCTCTGCCCTTTCTGACTCGAGGTACAGCTTATAATGTACATCAATTCTGGTAAACGTCTCCTTGAATTTCATATCTGCCAAGCACATAAACCTGACAACACGATGACCTCCAGGTTCAACTGACTGCATTTACGGATCCACCTCTACATTTAACATCAAATTTATTCATATAGTGGATGACCTAGTAAGTAGTTTTTGGAAGGAACAGCACACTTTTTCAACCTACAATACAAGTTCCAAATACCAAAATTGTGATTATAGGGTCTAAAAAATTTTTTTTGCAATGTTCTGGCTATGTTTCCTGTTACGTTCTGGCGGGAAAATATTCAATACTCAACTTAATGGAAAAATCCATGTTTTAGATATTTTTTTTACATTCTTCTAAATTTTTGTAATGGATCAAACTGTCACTGTTAGATGCTATAAACCCTTTCAGATGTGTCAGAAATCTGCTAAACCATAAATAACTCCAGAGTACAAACAGCAGGGGAATTTCTTCCATCGTGATTTAATCCTGGTTCAAGGCAATAAATCTTAACTTCTAATAAAAGCAAATGAGTGACAATAACTGACATGTAGGTTCTTAAAGTAGCAGTTCGACAACGACAAAAGAAATCATTTACCTAACCAAATAATCACTGGAGATGTTTAGCCAAGACATGTCGATCTCTTAACTTCTGCACTGAGCTATGAGGTTCATGGGGCAAAGTAAAGAACATCTAAAATCTTTAGTGCAAATATTTTTTCTCAAATCAAACCGGGTTCTTCAGTGGTGTCATAAACTTACTGGTTTAGAACAGCTTTCTTGCCATCGTTGAAAATGAGCTAAACTTCACTGTACCTGAATATGGGAATATTATTGGGTGGCCATCTTGGACAAGCAGAATAACCATTTTAAGAGATTCTACTGCGTTAGTTATGTTAGAATATGCCCTTATTGTCATTGTCACAGGTACAACGAAATTTAAAGTTAGCCTTAAAGTTAGCCTTGTAGCTCGGGTGCAAGAGACGTTTCAGAAATTGCTTTGACTTGGATGTCTCGCTATTTGCAACTACACTAGGAAATAAAATCTCGGATGAACATTTCTTGTCTTCTGTAGCCGTATTACTGTCTTAAGAAACTTTTAATGTCCTCTCCAGGCTTCCACACTATATGTATTAGCCAAATGTTGACTCGCTAATCCTGGTTTCAATTTTAAATCTGTCAGGCAAAACAGAAGTGAGCAGTTATCTCAACAACCAACTTAATCTGGCTACACTAATCAAGATCTCGGCTACATTTAAAGAACCGAATCAGCCTGGTTGGGATTGTGACGATTAGTAAATCTGACATCTGACATGACGTATGAAGAACAGGGCCCGAGGATATTAACCAATCGTGGCGGATGACTACGTTCAGCTGAATGGATAGGTTTTCACAAAGAGCTGAGGAGGTTTTAATCTGCACAAGTATTTTTAGAAGTCAGTATAAGAGAATTAAAATCGTTTCCGAGTTTCCATGGTGTTCTGTTGAAAGTAGCAACGAGATGAAGTCATCGAAACACACAGTCCAAAAATCTGTCCATCACCATTTATCACGAATGTTCAGAACTGGAACCGCCTTAATACGTTCTCAAAAGCGCCAGGCAAGATTGCTGGTGCTGTCCAAACACTGCTTAAATGACTTGTCAAAGCAGAGAACGAGGTCTACGGCTTATCTAGACCACCCACTCATCTCTGTTTCATCCAAGTGACACAATGCAATAGATGAATCTTCTCTTTATCCACTTGGCTAAAGTTTTTAATAATATTTATAAGTTTTCATCCAACTTGACATATGCTCAAGGAGCCCGTTTCTCTGAGAGGGACATCATGCTAATTCTTGGCAACCATCGTCTGCCTTCCTGTTCGACCCCCTGCCTGTGTGCTGTTATCTCTCCCGAGAGAAAAGGCTCAATTTCAATAGCTTTAGTCGCTACGGCAGATTGCTAATAGTCATCTAATCCAGAAGGTATTTTACCATGTCCCTTAAAAGCCTCTGGAATTACAGGATGGTTCAATTACAAATGAAAAGATGAAAGGATCTTAGGGGGAGAAAGAGATCCGAGTCTGTAGGATAGGTTGTTAATGTAGGGAAAAGAGCATGTTTATAATGGTGAAGAATTGTATTAATATATGTAATATATATATTTTAACACGCTCGCACTAGGCTTCCATAAATGCTGCCTTTTCGCATATGCATTCAAAGAACAGTCCATTTGAAATTATAATGTTTAGTAAATCTGGCATATCTGTCTTTCTTTTTTTCTTGGTCTATTTACCCCCTCAACCAACAAGCAGACAGGTGGTGGCAATCACAGGTGATGGCTCCTCTAGTGCTTCCCACATGCAGCTAAATGAGTGAGTCATCAAATGAGACAGAATGCTAACCAAAGCACACCTGAAGGTAGGGGGTCTTGATCGAGGGCCAGCTGTGGCTCTCCGGCAGACATGGGACACGACTTCGACATTTTGAACCAGGAAGCAAACTCTTAATGGTACAATCTTGCAAACCAAATATGATTTACTTACAACTGGATTACAACCTTGAGCAACTTGGATCTCGGTGTCCCCGAAGTTCTCCCACATCACCCTTTGGAAGCTTTCCCTCCTCTGCGTTCTTTCCCACAAAGCCAAAAATAGACCCCCACCTACCTGAAGGCACTTAAAACCCTGCTTTGCACCACATTCCCATCAATAATTCAATTGACTTGGACCACCATCCCTCAAGATACAAGGAAGACCTGCATCAAGACTGTTCTCTGTCCTGGCAGGCAAGTGGTGGAACAGACGTCCCTTAGTGAGCAAGCATACAACTAACTGCTCTGTCAGGGAGCTCATAAACCCCTTCAGTAACAGTTTTAACTACCGTACTTGTACTAACTTGTATCTTACAGGGCTTCTGTAATTCTCTCTGGATAAGAATATCTGCCAAATGCTGTAAATTCAAATGTAAATATCATTTTTATGGGTCATCAAACCCCACCATGGTGTAGTCAGAAGCCTGACTCCATGAGGATGACTTGATGCTAATGTTCAGCTAATGTTTGACTCCCTACTGGTCTGCTGTTATCTCTCCTGGGTAATTTTTTTTTTTTTTATTAGCTTTATCAGTATGACACATGGATATTAAACTATGCCCCATATCTGGTATGAACATCCATCTCCACAACGTGATCTCACTACTATGATCAGTGTAGTACTGAGTATCCGAGTACTTGGCTATGAGTGGAAATGTTACTAGTTTAATTAACTGAGTTTAAGTTTAAGTAACTGAGCTATTTTCATAATAACCATCTAGCTTTTTCATTCATGAGCTACATTTTCACCAAGTAGTTCGTACTTTACCTTTTTGTCGTGCTACACTGCTGACTTTTTTTTTTTCCTTTTAACATATCCAGTTCGACGTTATTATTATTATTATTTTTTTTTTTTTTTTTTTAACGTTAATTCCAGCAATGAAAACGACATCCTTGGCCATCCTTGGTTTATCAACGTTTTGAGCATGAGATATTCGCATAGCAATGGATACATGTTTCTATGTAATCAAAGAAAAAGAAAAGTGTTAAGTAGAAATTTGAGGACACAAAGGTGGAAAACCTCTTTCAAAAAAATGAACTTTTTATTGTTGTTGATTTCGTAGCTGATTAAGTTAACAGGGTGATCAGGAATTATAGTGTTAGGTGCTTTTTTATTTTCGATGAATTAATATGATGAAGCAGCGAATTAGCAAAATAGCTAACATGCCAGTTAATGTTAACTAGCTCGATATCTCCAGAAGCTGTGATCTCTCTGTTGCTTTTTTTTTTTTTTTTTGATGATAGCTGTTTTACAGTTAAGTAATGTTAACTGCTTCTTACTAAAAAAAAAGTGGTTTACAAACAGAAAAGTAAAATCTCTGCTATGGCACAGTTCAGTTGAAGTTTAGCTACTTTAAATCACGAGTAGCTTGAGGTTTGAGTAGCTTCCACAGCAATGGTAAGAATGAACGTGAAAAGTTTCATAGGGTTCGACTGAGGAGTGGATTTCGCGAGTTCGGTTATTTTATATGAAATCCAGCTACATGCATTAAACCCTTGTTCCCTACAAACCTACTAACTGTACTGTTTTAAATGTCTGGTAATTACCAAACAGCTGGTAATTGACTCTCGAATAGCGAGAACCCAGAGACAGGACTAAATTATACCCTCGATGAATGTTTGTAGTAGTAGAACAGTCTAGGTTTAGACTCTGCTGTCTGCACTCACGTGTTAATTGGGATGTAAATAGCACAAGCTGACTCTCACTAATGCTCATAAATGTCCAATTTTCTAATGCCTGGATTTGTGTTGTAATGGAACATCTGTGGAAGTTTTTTTCTTAATTGCTTAATTACCTTAAACCGTAGCTTTCTGAGACGGCAAATCACCAACTCCCGAGTCCCCGCATGCTTTTAGTTCGACAGAGACGGGCACTTGACATTCGCTTAATTTATTTTAATATTTTCTTTCCTTCTTTCTTCCTCTAAACTAGCACTTGGAGCCATGTCTCGGAGAAGCTCGAGACTCTCACAGCTTCATTAGCCTGATGATTAGTGGATAATTACCTCAGCTAATCTCGCGCAAAGTCACTAATGTGGCCACACAAGAGGAGTCCACTTTGACGCTCGCGCTTACTGACGTGACGGCACTGATTGATTTGACTAAATGGGAAACGTTATCAGTCATTATGGGAAGACCACCTATGTGGAGTCGCACGGGATGCTGGCCTTTGAAACTGTCTCTGTGCTAAAACAAAGAGCGTATCAGCCAATTAGAGAGGCTTTACACTTATGTGCCAGATGGTGAGATCTAAAACTTGTCAAACGCCCTCGTTGCATCAGGAAAGGGCTAATAATGGACTGATGGTCCTCGTTAAAGGTGAGCTTTATTTGAACAGCATCTGCTCTGACTTTGTTCATGCTAACAAATGCCTTTGTTCAGAGCCTCAAAGCTTTGAAAATCATAGCACTTCCTGATGGATCCATCAGTGGGTCCAAGAAGAAAGAGGAGAAGCTCTTGATTTCGGTCCACACCGTGCTACGTGTTAGCATGAAAGACTCGGCGAGATCTGTTTTTCTCCACAGGTCGTTACTGACTAATGAAAAATGGAATGAAGAGCAGCACATGAAGGACTCTTGATCTTTTCAAACCACTTCAATAAGAAATCTTGGGTCGCAAATACTAGAACCATAGCAAAGAATCCATTCATGCTAATTAGCCTATTAATTGCCAGGTTATTAAATAGCTAGAAAATGGTGTGCAGGAGCAAAATATTCTCTTTTTTTTAGTAACTTTCATTTTTATCCTTCCATATATGTAAGTATTGGACCAAATTGGACCCTGTTCCCCCCTCCCCCACCATCCCTCACCCCATATATTCATATTTTTCCATGTGAGACATCTACTTACAATTTCCTTGGACATATCAGAAACCAACAATTTCTTATTTTGGTTTCTTTGGGTTTTTTTTTTCTTCCCAAGTTCTTATCTCTAGTTTCTTCATCTTCTTGTCTTCTAGTACCTAATTCTACTTTTCTCATATTCCTCACCGTCGTTTAATCGATGTCTCGAGGTTATATGCTGACAGAACTTTTATTTAAACACGTTGTTAAATATATATTACAATCCTTCCATGTTAATTTCGGTGGATTCTGCATTGTACAGACTGATTAGTAAGCGGAAATGAGTTTCTAAGCCTTAGTGAAAGGTTTCTTAATGTGGCATCTGGCAGATTTAATCAACTACCTGAATTGTCTGTTCTGTTGAAAAGCATATTTATCCCATTGAGGAGAATTTAAAAAAAAAAAAATCTACTTAAAAACTGACACATCTGAGACAAAAACATTTTTTTCCAACTGTTCATCACAGTGTATATTTCGTCTAAATGGTAACACTGTGAGCTCCTGTCTTTGAGTGTTAATTGGTGTCGCCTCTAAAGAGCCAACACCTGATATTGACTAAATTAGCACGCTAGTTTCTGCATGCTAATTATCACCCGCACCTGTCTCTGGTCTCGTTAAGGACTCTGGACTCCTATAAATACTCTTCTGCTTGTTGCAAAATTCTTGTCGATACTTGGTGCATCTCCGAGCCTATTTGTTTTTTTTTCCCTTTTTTTTGTCCATAGTTTCATACCCAGTTAATGTATATTTTAGTTACAGATTGCTCAGGCTAATCCAGGATGTCTATCACTTCTCACTTACATAAATATGTAAATATTTACACGTTCATTCCGTGATGAATGAAGAGAAAAAGTAATATTTATGGAAGGAGTCTCCAGTGTCAGTGCTTTGTAACAGTCAAAGATCTGCTGATACGTAGTTCTTTGTATAATCCGACATGGAGAACATGTTATCAAACAGTCTGTTCTAAAATTTGGCCAAGGTTTTATTGGGCTCTCGTATGAGTAATAATAAAAGATTGTAACAGCACCATTTAAAACTGGCTTTTGATTAAAAACGCTAATTTCCCTGTTTACTGTGTTTCCAAAACCAAAACCTGGTCCGCTTTATGGCAGTGTACTTTTCATGCAGCTGTTAAATTCCACATCTTGCTGTTCAATCGTTTTGGCCTAATAATGAACATAATTCATGAGGGACTTTCTTTAGATCTGCTACTTAAATCAGCTTTTAACTGCAGCAAATCCCGCTAATGACTCGCCTCCCAATTCCCACCGGTCGAAAAGAAAATAGCGGCTATTTTCCAGGCGAAATGCTTCACCTCCTGCCCGTACAAACATCCGGAATCTTCTGAGCTAGCATCCTTCCTTTAATGAGAAAAAGAGAGAGAGATGCGAGAGCACCGAGACAGAGAGTGGATGATGTTGGTAATTAGTATGGGAGGCTAATGAGACAGTATTGGGTGCACTGACTGAATCACTTACTCTCGCTCCTGAACAAGATCCCTTGAGAAAGCTCACAACAATAACATTTCCTGTGAAGAGGTGCTCGATAACACACATGCATGCACAGGGAACAAAGACCATTTATACCTCCAAACCCTCCTCAGGGCCTGCGGAGGGGATGGGGATGGGGATGGGGATGGGGATGGGGGGGGTTACATTTATTCACTAGCTAACAGATGAAGAGAGAAGAGAGAGTGCAGCAGGGTGGAAAAGAGTGCGAGACTCCCAGCAACTAACAAAGCATCACAGGAAACCGGAGACATAAAGTTGGTTCCAGATCTTCAGTTCCTTAAAAAAATAAAATAAAATAAAGTGAATGGAAAAAAGGTCTAGATCCTATTGGCTGCTTTATTCCCCTCAGGCAGCTCCCCCACCCTGAAGCGATGGGCGATGAAAGCTAAGAGATGTGGTTTGATCACAGTCACACACCTACACACACTCTGACACACACCAGGTGGACCGGTCTCAGAAACAGGCTGAGTTTTCTCCAGTGAAATCAAAGCTGCGATTTGCACTCATAATTCACCTCCCTCCCTCGTTTCGCTCGCTGCAGGAGTCGATGGATTTAATTAGTCGCTGGTGAAAAGTTTGAGTTTAATCACTCTCTGCTGAGAGTGTAAAACTCCCACAGAAAAAACTCTTACAGGAGGAACAGGCTCAACCGGGAAGGGCAGAGAATACTCAATTGAGTTCTCAAGCTAAAGCGCAAAGTAGTGGGCGGAGATTATTGTAATGAGCCGCCCATTCTGGTTTATCGAGCATGATAGCAATTATTGACTGCCTCTGCATACACTATTTAACGGCTGTGAACGATTTTATTTTACAACAAGGTGTTTTCATATCAGAAAGGGCTCCAGGTAAAACCCCTTTTGGAAGGTAAGACCCTTTAATTATCCAAAGAACCCTTAAAGAATGCTTGAGAACCCATCAGACATTTAAATGTAGCTCTTGGTACACTTTTAGGGGTGAAAAAAAAAGGTTCTTCAAGGGTTCTTTAATGGGTTATTTGATATAAGGGTAATTATACCCTTTCTGATCTGAAAACACTTGCAAAATAAAACCTTTCACTAGCCATTATATGACACATGCAAAGACAGTCAATAATCACCATTGTACTTGATTGCTCAGTCTGAATGGTTGGCTCATTCCAACAACCTCCTTGCGTCTGTAATTGTTATATCTCTGTGTAAACATGCGCTAAAATGGCACAGCATTGAGTCAGAGTGTATACTGGATTAAATTTTTAGCTACAGCATTCATTTGTGAAATAAATGGGTTTATATTCACCATCAAAGGAAGGTATTTTTCGGGCCATTTTGTGTTCATTTCTTTGCGCCACTTCAAACATTGTTCCTTTTTGTGATGGCCACGGTGAAGGACGCTCAAGTGGCGGTGGAATTTGTGCTGAAAGAAAGGCTCGTGGATCTGTTCAGATAAGGTACAATAGTGGCAATTTGTTATAGGAACTTTCAGTAGAAAAGAACTAGCAATGATCAAATGATTACCACGTTTATGACGAAAAATATCAAGCTGGGGTTTCAAGAGACATCAGAAGTTTGCATGGACACCAGGATGTCTTTTCGATTAGCGCATATGCACATACAATCTATGAACCAACGTACGTGGACACCTGACCATCACATCCATATGTGGTTCTTCCCCAAACTGTTGCAACAAAGTTGGAAGCACATAATTGTATAGAATTTATTTGGATGCTGTAGCTTTACAGTTTCCCTTCACTGGAACTCAGAGGCCCAAACCTGCTCCAGCATGACGACGCCCCTGTGCAC